>JAJJMG010036866.1:131428-146643 GCA_022058835.1 Vitis aestivalis var. linsecomii x Vitis rupestris | reverse complement strand
GCCTGCCTGCCTTCTTCTCCAAACCAACCTTCCATTCCAAAAACCAGGCTCTATGTCAGTGGTCAGTTCTCACTCTATTTGTCCTTTTTTTTTTTTTTGAAATTTCTAAATAGTATGCATCAATTTCTGTGTTTGTGTGTATGTGTGTTTAATCTTCTGGTTTATCAAATTGTGATGCGAGTTTTGTTTAGAAGTGTTGATTTGAATTTCTGTCTGGTCTTTAATCAAATCGATCGCATATCTCCTGGATTATTTTGGTGCTCAGCTCTCACTCTTCTTGTTTTGTTTTTAAATTTCCTAATAATATGCATGAATTTTTGTTTTGTTTTCTGGGTTAATTATATTTTGATGTGGGTTTTGTTTGGAAGTCTTGTTTAGTCCCTTTTTTGGGTTTTAATACCTTCAATTTCATATTTGTTGGAATATTTTGGTGCTCGGCTTTCACTCTTTGTTCAATTTTTTTATTTTGTTTTTAAATTTCCCTGAATTTTTGTTTATTTTCTTGGCTTTTCATATTGTAATGTGGATTTTGTTTAGAAGTATTAATCTCAGGTTTTTTTTTTTTTGGGTTCTAATAAAATAAATTTCATGTTTGTTGAAATATTTTGGGCTTGTTTGGCAGTGACAACCAAACAGGCTTCCCAAACTAAAAATTGCCTGAATTTTTTTTTTTTTTTTTAATGGATCAGTTGTAGAAAACATATTCAAAAGTAGTTTTTGTAGTTGCTTTACCATTGACCAAGCATATTTTCTGTGTGGGTTTTATTTTTCTGTTTTTGGAAGCAGAAGGCAGTTTTCATCTTCCCACCAAACGTGTTCTTTTATTCTTGTTCTTTTGATTTATTGAGTAATAAAAATGATGAAAGAAAGAGCAACTCTTCAACTTGCAGAATTAATTCTTTTCTGATATGAAAAGGGCCAAAAGGAAGGATACAAATAACTTAGGGTTCATCTAGATACACTTGATGATTTCTATTTTTAAAAATAGAAAGTAACAGTAAATTCTATATAAAATACATTAACTCTTTATATAAAAATAATGGACTTAATCTATATCTTTAAAATCCTTTTCAAGATATTCCTGACTAGAAGGTGTCTTAATGGGTTATCCTTACTGAGATTAACATGCAAATATCATCATTCCACTAGTGGAATCTATCTTCAAGATTTGAGTAAGCAAATCCATGCAAATGGATGGTGTTGCATAGTCTCAAACTTCAATATGTTCTTGGCTTAGTTTCACTATACGAGGAAGCTTGATAAAATGAGGATGAAGAAGCTTTTATGAAATGCATATGATTGGTAAATGGAGAAGGGTGGATAGTAATCGTCTCTGGGCATTTTTGTGGTGAGCTTTGAGGCTATGAGCAGTTTCTGTGTCAAGCACAAGGCTTAGCTCCTTTTCCTTGGAAAGAAGAAGACAATTCCAAATATGTTAGATTCATGAGCTTTTCATCGACCAGGTTTCATTTCTCTGAGCATTATATGCTAGATATATTATTTCCATTTTGCCACAAGCTGTAAGTTTGCTGCCTTTGGTTCTGCCATTTGATCAAGGTTATCATTCTTGGTCAAAGGATATGTTCCTGCAGACAACATGGTTCTTGTAGGTTAATTTCAATGATGCCATGGTTGTCATTTAGGCCATTGTTGCAATGTTGATGCTAGTGTAAATTTGTGTCTCATGTGTGAGAGAGAAGAGAAAGTTACCTTCATATATATACTTAGAATCTGTTAAGGTTTTCAAATGCAAATTGGCTATATAGGAGCGAGTGAATATTAAATTAGAAAAAACAATTATGCAAATTTATCAGTGTGAGATATTCAGTGGTTTCTTTCCACATCTTTCATCAGATTTAAGGTACCCACTTGATTGCTTGTGTAATTCTGAAGCCTTTTGGTGAGAGATCTGTCAATATATGTGCAGCACACCTTCCTGCAGTTGGATTCTGCCTTTTTTCATTTGTTTCTCTAAGTGTGTAGTGAAGCAATGATGAATATTCTATTGCATGCAGGGCTGTCATTCCGCACCACTGAAGAGAGCTTGAGAAATGCTTTTGAAACCTTTGGCCAACTTGTAGAGGGTGAGAGCACTGAATCTAAACTTATTGCTTGCTTTGTTCCCTTGATTTGCTTAATATGGTTTGATATCTTTATCTTGTTTAGCTATATATTGGTAATTGCTACTATATTCTCAGAAACTTTTATTTTCCTGGTTTCTGAAAAGATTTTTTATTTGTTTATAGTTAATCTTGTGATGGATAAAATAGCAAATAGACCAAGAGGCTTTGCTTTCCTTTGTTATTCCACTGAAGAGGAATCTGAGAAAGCCATTGAGGGAATGCATGGAAAGGTATGTTATTGGTACTTCTATCATGAAAAAACTTATGCATAACATGATCATGTCCAAATGATGGTCCCTCCCTAGTGGGATCTTGGGTGGGTGAGATGGATACTGTACCCTGGCATTTTTGCATGAAGTGGTCACTCTTCCCTAAATTTGTAAATTAGGCATGGAGGGTAAGGTTTAGAAACTGAGTAATCTTTTTTGTGAGCCAGGATCAAACTCTCTCTCTCCTTTTATTTTATTTTTATTTATTTATTTATTTATTTTGTTTCCATTTTTTCTCCGAGTAGAATTGAACCCTGCAATGGTAGAACTTGGTGAACTGGGTATACATCTGAATGGATATATATATTATTTATGAATGTACCAATTTGATCAAAGAAAACTACAAACAACTAGATCAACAACCTGGAGCCAATTAACAGGCCCATCCTACCTACTGTCGCTAATAAGGGTGTTTACGGTGGTGTAAAATCAGCTAGTTGAGCAAGCAGCATGACCCCCGGTTCTACTTTACCAAGTCCTATGCTTGTACAATGAGGAAGCCGGTACCACCAAATTCTAGGAATTTGCAAAGTTGCATATATGAAACTAGTGGAAATTAGGTAAGGTTCCTTATTTCAGTGTTACCTAAGTTTGATAGACAATAGATGGATAAGGTTAAATTAGTCTTGTAATGTAGAGAAAGTGGAGAAGGATGAAATCTTAGGGAAGAGCTTTTCTTAAATGGGCACCATATATACCTTTATTTATTTGTTTATTTATTCTGTTCTTGAAATACAAATAATTCCCTATCCATGAGTATATGCCATAAATGAAGGTAAAGCAATATGAGATAGAACAAATGCCTAGACTCTATTTCTCCATAAAGCCAAAGAACAATAACACTTAGCAGCTACTGCTGTTTAGCTTTATACCAGCAAAAGAGACTGTTCTATAGACAACAATGGACTGGGCCTCTCTAAAGTGAGACATGTCAGAACATCAAAAAGCAACCAAATCTTGATTTGAGCCACAATGTCAACCAAGGACAGCTCCTCACTCTGAAAATTCCTTTTGTTTCCCTCCTTCCCGATGAACCATAAAACAGGAAATAGGAAATATGACAACTTCCAATTTAATATTACCTTTTATTTCCCAAGTTATAAAAACCCATCTATTCATTAATTCTGATAATGACCTTAGCATTATCCTTCACACCACAAACTCAGGAGATGATCTTGCCTAGACGATAGAAGAGAAGGAAAAATGGGGATGAAGATGACTGTAAGCCTACATTGGTTTGAAAATTTTCACTTTCTAGAAATCAAGTTATCTGCTCCCAGAGTCTTGTCTGACATGCATCCATATGGAAAAGGCCACCTTTGAGGGGATTGGGTTTTCCATTAAAATCTAGGTGGGAGGATGTTCCAGAAAATATGACGAATTCACTTAACTGAGAATGACCACAATTTTTAAGAACATGTCATGGGATAGATGAAATAAATCAAAAAAGGATTATCCCACCTCCTAATGTTTCTCTCTGAAGCAAGTAGCATGGAGCAACCCTTATGTATGCATTGTCTCAAATTTTAAATCTTGATAGTTCCTCCCAAAAGGATTCTTAAGACTCCCACCATGTGATTGAGATAGTTGCTACTTTTTATTGCATGCATGTATGAGTAAAAAAAATCCTATTTCAATATATTCCACTGATTCAATATATGCCACACTAGGACAAATACAGAATCCAATTTCAAGCAAAATAGATAAATATACTCTGAGCATAGAAAACAATGCACAGGAACACTTGTTTCATCCCAAAGGCAATGGAATTGTTTATTATCTTAGAAAGGTTCTGTGGTAAGCTGAGTGCACTAAAGTCTTTAAATGTCCATAGCTGTAGGCCTTTTGATATAAGATCAATAAAGTGGCATCTACATTGCATCAAATCCCTTTTTTAAAGAAAACATGTTAACAAACATAGTTAGCAAAAAGGATGTTGAGAGAGAGAGAAAGAAGAAAGACCTTAATTCTCATTAATGTAATAATCTACTTACAATTGAGAAATATATATATATACAAGGCTAGGAGTCCTAACTACCATACATGTGTCCTATATTAACAAGGAAATGTTATACACTATAAATACATTATATTCAACACTCCCCCTCAAGCTGGAGCATATACGTCATATGCACCAAGCTTGTTACAAATATATTTAATCCTAGGACCTCTGAGAGATTTAGTGAAGATGTCGGCTAGTTGATCATTTGAATTAACAAAACTTGTAGCAACGCATCCTGATGCGATCTTCTCTCTAATGAAATGACAGTCAACTTCAATATGTTTGGTCCTTTCATGAAAGACTGGATTGGATGCAATATGTAATGCGGCCTGGTTATCACATATGAGTTTCATCTGTTCATCCTTTCCAAATCTCAACTCTCGAAGAAGATGTCTCAACCATATGAGTTCACATGTTGCCAAAGCCATAGCTTGATACTCGGTTTCAGCGCTAGATCTGGCCACTACATCTTGTTTCTTATTCTTCCAAGATATTAGATTACCTCCAATAAAAACACAGTACCCTGAAGTGGAACGTCTATCTGTGGGTGAGCCAGCCCAATCTGCATCTGTGTAACCAACAACCTGAGTATGACCTCTGTTCTCGTACAACACATCTTGGCCTAGTGTACTTTTGATATATCGAAGAATGTGGATTACGGCATCTCAATGGCTATCACATGGTGACTGTAGGAATTGACTAACAACACTCACAAGAAAAGAAATGTCTGGACGAGTAATGGTGAGATAGTTCAATTTACCTACGAGCCGTCGATATCTCCCGGGGTCTCCTAAAGGCTCCCCCTGTCTTGGTACAAGTTTGACATTCGGATCCATAGGTGTGTCTACCGATTTACAGTCTAACATACCGGTTTCTTCCAGGATGTCTAAAGCATACTTCCTTTGGGAAAGGACCACAGCAGAACTGGATTGAGCTATCTCAATTCCCAAGAAATACTTGAGTTTCCCCAAGTCTTTGGTTTGAAAGTGGGTAAAAAGGTGTTGCTTTAGTTTCTGAATACCATCCTGATCACTGCCTGTAATGACGATGTCGTCCACATAAACAACCAGATAAATACACTGCCCCAAAGAGTTATGATGATAGAAAACTGAATGGTTTGCTGTACTGCGAAGCATGCCAAACTCTTGAACAACAGAACTAAAACGGCCAAACCATGCTTGAGGAGATTGTTTCAAGCCATATAGAGAACGGCGTAACCTGCATACTAAACCAGACTCCCCCTGAGCAACAAAACCAGGAGGTTGCTCCATATAAACTTCCTCGGCAAGATCACCATGAAGGAAGGCATTTTTAATATCCAATTGATAAAGAGGCCAAGAACACATGGCAGCCATGGAGAGAAGCAGACGGACAGAAGCAATCTTGGCAACAGGAGAGAATGTGTCACCATAATCAGAACCATAAACTTGAGTATAGCCTTTAGCAACTAAGCGGGCCTTAAGGCGATCAACCTGACCATCAGGACCAACCTTAACTGCGTAGACCCAACGACAGCCAACGGTAGATTTACCAGAGGGTAAAACAACAAGATCCCAAGTGCCATTAGAGTGCAGAGCAGCCATTTCATCCACCATTGCCTGTCGCCAACCTGGATGGGAAAGAGCTTCATGGGTGCTCTTTGGAAGAGAAACAGAGGATATAGCAGAAACAAAAGCAGAATAGGGTGAAGATAATCGATGATAACTCAAAAAATTGTAAATAGGATGAGGATTACGAGTAGAGCGAGTACCTTTCCGAACAGCAATGGGTAAGTCATTAGGAGAAGGCAGAGCCGGGGCAGGTGAAACCGAAGGGATAGGAAGTGAGTCAGCAGGTGCCTCAGCAAAAGGGAGAGGAGCAACGACACGAGGGCGACGATGATAAACCTGAAGTGGTCGAGGAGGCATAGCATTAGGTGGGGAGACAATGGGAATAGGCAAGACTTCAGAAACAGGAAGAGACTCAGAAGTAGTGGAAAAGAATGGTGAGTCCTCAAAGAAGGTGA
Source organism: Vitis aestivalis var. linsecomii x Vitis rupestris (assembly GCA_022058835.1). Lineage (NCBI taxonomy): Eukaryota > Viridiplantae > Streptophyta > Magnoliopsida > Vitales > Vitaceae > Vitis > Vitis aestivalis var. linsecomii x Vitis rupestris. Next base: position 140,244 of record JAJJMG010036866.1, on the reverse strand, counting down.
CATCAGCGGAGATAAAGTATCGATGAGTCTCAAGGGAATAACAATGATAACCCTTCTGAAGTCTGGAGTATCCCAAGAAGAGACACTTCATGGCTTTGGCGGAAAGCTTGTCCTGTCCAGGAGTGAGAATATGAACAAAGCAAGTACAACCAAAGACACGAGGAGGAAGGAAATAAAGTGGTTGGTCAGGGAAGAGAAGGGAGTGAGGAATCTAATCATGTAAGACAGAGGAGGGCATACGATTAATCAAATAACAAGCGGTAAGAACAGCGTCCCCCCAAAAACGAAAAGGAACATTACTATGGAGGAGGAGAGTACGAGCTGTCTCAACAAGATGTCGATTCTTGCGTTCAGCTACCTCATTTTGTTGAGGAGTATGAGCACAAGAAGACTGATGAAGAATCCCATGATGAGACATAAACGAAGTAAATGGGGCTGAAAAATATTCCCTGGCATTGTCACTGCGTAACACATGGATAGAAATATTGAACTGGGTTTGGATTTCAGCATAAAATTTCTGGAAAATAGAGAATAACTCAGCTCGATTTTTCATTAAAAATAACCAAGTACATCGAGAATAGTCATCAATGAAAGTGACAAAATACTGAAATCCTAAAGTAGACGCAGTCCGACAAGGACCCCAAACATCAGTGTGGACAAGCTCAAAAGGAGACTTTGCCCGATTATTCAAACGCTTTGGGAACGAGACACGAGTATATTTCCCAAGCTGACATGACTCACACGGAAGCGACGATAAAGTGGAAAAACGAGGGACCATCTTCTGGAACTTGGAGAAACTAGGGTGGCCCAGACGATTGTGAATGAGGAGAGGAGCATCAGTGGAAATGCAAACTGCAGGAGATGAATCCGAGGTGAGGTGATAGAGGCATTGAGACTCACGTCTTATGCCAATCGTCTTCCCCGTACTCCGGTCCTGCAAGGTCACAAATTTATCAGAAAAGGTAATAGAGCAATTAAGAGTACGAGTGATTTTGCTGATGGAAATAAGATTAAAAGGACATTCAGGAGTATAAAGGACAGAAGTGAGAGGTAGAGAAGGCAGAGGAAGGGCCAAACCAATACCTTTAGCCACAGTTTGAGAACCATTAGCTAAGGTAACAGTAGGTAAAGCAGAGGTAGTAGTAATAGAGGAGAAAAGATCCTTATTACCAGATAAGTGATCAGAAGCTCCAGAATCTAGAATCCAGGGTCCAAGAGAAGATGTGTGGGTAAGGCAGGCAGAGGCATTACCAGGCTGGGCAATAGAGGCAACAGAAGCCTGAGATGCGGAAGAGCTCGGAGGCTGAGGCAGCGGAGAATCAGAGGACTGGGCCACATGGGCAGTGCGAGGAGGTCGTCCATGTAACTGATAGCAACGATTGCGAGTGTGACCAAGTTTATTGCAATAGGTGCAATGAGGACGTTGACCTCTACCTCGAGTACCACTGCGGCCTCCTCGAGAGCTAGTTTGAGAAACTAACACAGAAGAATCTGAAGTGCTATCAAATGGCAAAGTCTGAGTGGAGGAGATACGGAGGAGGCGAGCAAACACATCATCCAAGGACGGAACTGATGAACTACCAAGAATCTAATCGCGGACAGGTTCAAGATCCGGGCGGAGGCCAATAAGAGTAAGAACCATGAAGAACTTGTCAAGCTGTGTTTGTTGAGCCCCAACATTAGGAGTAAGAGGCATCACAGTCAAGAACTCCTCCTTAAGAGAGGCAATCTGGCCAATATAAGTAGATAGATCCAAGTCCTGTTGGCTGATATGGACAATAGCAGAAGCCACCTTATAAAGACGCTGGATATCATTCGTATATAATCCTTTGGCCTGAGTCCAAAATTTAAAACAAGTTTTGTAGGCCCGAAGATGAAGAAGAATCTTGGGATCAACTGATTGCCATAATACACTACATAACTGTGCATCTATCTTCCTCCACTGTACGCGGTCAACCTTAGGGATATCTGCCTCCTGTGTAATCAAGTGATCCTCATATCCTTGACCCATAAACCAAAGTTCAACAGAGGCAGACCAGGAAAGATAATTGTCACTGCCAACCAATTTCTCCGAAGTAATCATAGGAGATCCAGATATAACAGCGGAAAAAATGGAATTTTTAGTAGTCATATCTATTTATCTGGAGAATGAAGTATGTTTGGATCGAAGAGAGCCCTAATACGGCTTCAGATTGCGGCGTGGCACCACCGAAAAAGGGAGACGGCCTCAGATCGCGGCGTGGTACCACCAGAAAGGTAGAAGAACACTTCCCAAGGCACATGCAAGGATTGGAGTGGAGAAAAAGTAGTCGGAGCTTCGCCGAAAAGACTGTTTGGAGGGCCGACAGAGACAAAAATCCCCAAAAGAGGTACGTGCAGGGCTCGGATGGGGGAACCAGGGAGGTAGGGAGGCTGGTTGGTGTCAGGCGAAGCTGGAGGAGGAGGCGCGTCGCCGGAAAAGGCCTCACGCGCCCTCACGTGCCGGCGTGTGAGATGCAGCCGCCGGCCGGAAAATTGCGCGTGGCCGGCGCGTGGATGCTCTTTTGGTGCCGATGCCTTCACAAAAGTTGGAGATCTCCTCTAGGCGCTCCTTCTGGTATGGTTGGTGTCGGAAAAATATGTCGTCGGAAAGTTCGCCGGCGGTGAGTGGTTTCTGTCGACGATCTAACTGACCGGAAAGTATTGGGAGATGGGGAAGGTGACCGGAATGAAACACGGTCACCGGAAGGTTTCTCGGAGTTGATGACACGGGAAACAGGAAAGAATTAGGTTTTCTTCCTTGGCTCTGATACCATGTTGAGAGAGAGAGAAAGAAGAAAGGCCTTAATTCTCATTAATGTAATAATCTACTTACAATTGAGAAATATATATATATACAAGGCTAGGAGTCCTAACTACCATACATGTGTCCTATATTAACAAGGAAAGGTTATACACTATAAATACATTATATTCAACAAAGGGAATTGCGTAAAGAGGAAAAAAGAAAGACAAGCTAACTTTTACTAAAAAGCAAGAACTGGGCAAGAGCAGAACAACATGCAACCAAAATAAATGAACAACCAACAGATGCTCCATCTAGATAACCCAAATAACCACAAACAAAGCAAAAGCCATCTATTGCTATCCTTCCAAGAATGGGTGATCAATTTCTACAGAAATTTGGACTGAAGTCATCCAACTCATGTCCATTCGATCAAAGAGTCTCTGGCGTATGTTCGGACACCCTGGTGTTAGCAATATAGGAAGAGATGATCCTTGGTCTCCTCAATTTTCTCTCATAATACACACATCTAGAGATCTGCAAATTTTAGGTTTGAGATTTGTTGTTTTTGACTGCTAATTTTTTATTGGCCTCTCTCTTAATTAGATGTAAGGTTTCCTTTTTCGCATGGTGATCTCGAAAAAGAAGTGTATATCAGACACATGACACCTACAAGATTCAAAGCTTGAGGAAGTGTTAAGAGGATAATATATATTGCGAACCCAAATTCCAATATCTTAAACTTTTAAGAAAATTGGTAATTCAACATGGTATTAGAGCTCTAGTTAATTAGAGTCCCCTGGTTCCAGTTCTGTGATTTGTTTGCTCCTAATGCATATAGGACAGTTTAAGCTTAACATGAAGTGAAAGTAGAGCTTTTAGGAAAATTATTGATGACTCAACAAGAAGTGAAAGTAAAGTGTGTTGCTTGAAGAAACAGTGGGGATTAAGGGCCTGTTTGGCCAGAGTCTTCAAAAAATTGCTTTTGAAAACAATTTTGAAAGTAGTTCTCAATTGTCTTCAAGAACAAAATTCATTTTGGGACTTTAAATAAGAAAAAAACAGTTTTTTTTCAGCTTATTATCCGTAAAGGTACAATGGACTAATGTATAATGGAAAAGTTTCTAAAGTGTTTTTCATATTTTCAATTGTTTCTTAGGATACTTTACAAGAAACACTTGAAAACCCCTCACAATTGTTCTAAAAAATAACTTATTTTCAGTAAAAAAAATTTCCCAAACCTGTTTTTTATGTTAGAAAAGTGATTTCTATTCTAAAGAACAGAAAACTGTTTTCAAGAGTAGTTTCCAAACAGACCATAAGAGTTCACAAAGAATGGTTCAAGAGGTTTAGTAGAGCCTTTTCAAGGATTGGGTTGTCTAAAGTTGGGGAAGTCATTCGCAGCATTTTAAATATAAGGATGGGAAGCTGATAATTTTTTTCCTGTTTATATATGGTACTGCATCTACAGGAAGTTCAAATAGAATATGAAGTCAAGCAAGCTTGGTAAGGGTGGCACCATTCTTATAGATTTGACAATGTACCAGGGATTGCTCCTGAAGTTGACTCATTGCCTTCACTTAACAAGATTGCTTATGTTGTTATTGGTATCTCACACATTCCCATCCCAACAAGTAATGAAATATAGACATTGACGATCATGCTAAGTTTCTGAAAATCTGGAGATATCACTAGAGATATTGATCAAATATTGAAATTGGTCGGGTAGAAGTAAAAAATTTACTTATAAAACATGAAGTTTAGATAAAGTTTTGAGAAAGATATGTTGACTCCTGTGTCAAGTTCCCGGTATGTCTCATCCAGATAAAGTGTGTAGACTGTTAAGATGATGAGTTATCCTGTTAAGTGATACTGAACAAGCATGGACCATATGCATTTGTACTGAATGTACATGTTGTTTCAGTTTTTGGATGGCAGGGTGATATTTGTGGAAGTTGCGAAACCCAGATCAGAGCTCCGCCAAAACCAGAACCAAAGACGATACTAAGGAGGCTGGCATTTGTACTGAGTATCATTGCAGAGGATGATCTTGAAGAAGATGGAACCACAACCCTCCAGTGTTGACCTCTATTCTCCAATGGTAAGACCTTAATGCATTTGGCTTTACGCCTTCTCTCCCCCTCATACATACACACACACAATCTCACAATGGGTTCCTGGTTTCATTCAGGTCTTGTTACTGCTTGTATGTCTCCTAATTTCTTGGTGGGTGGTTGTTTCTCTGAATTGAACATCGGGCCAAATGAGTTGGAAGGTAAAGATAGAATTCATCTAGTTTTGATTACTAATGCATACCACATTGTATGTGTTGTACCAGAAACTAGGGCTCCTGTGCTGCTTTTTTATTTTTCTGAGCTCTTAGCATTAGCTTCATCTTTTGTACCAGAGTTAATCTCCTGGGTTTTCTTTAGAAGAAGATTCATGCTCTAATCCATTCCATTTGGTTGGGTTTTGGGTTGGTTCTTAACCGTGGATTCAAGTTGGTTGATTTTGGTTAAATTAGAACTGATTTAATTATTGAACTAAACCGAAAGAAACCAACCCAAGAACTGAATCAAGTTTTTAGCTTCAAAATGATCAAATTTTGTTTAAAAAATGTCTATATTATTATTATCTTAATGTTATTGGCCCCCTAGGCCCAGAAATTTTCTCTAGGGAGCAATGCTTGTGAACAAGTAATAGAAACTATAAAAATTTTAATATTAATTAATATTGTTTTTATTGGATGCATTATCTATATATGTACATATGAGAAATATCTTAGTATTCAAAGTATACTATCTTAGATGATTATCAGATACCTCCATTGTATTATATTAGCATGCTAATGTGGTATAATTATTCATTCATATTTTATCATTTTAAAGTTTAAAAAAGAAAAGAACATTATTTGAATGTGAAATAATTAAGGAAAAGTCTGGTCTCTGGGAAGCTTGAGAACAAGAAAGTGTTGAGAAAAGGAAAATTTTCTGTTGTGAAAAATAAATTAAGTTATTGATGAATGCATTTTGTCAAAATTTTTATGATTTTTTTTTTAACAATTTTTCATTATTTTTCTTGTTATGCTATCTTTGGCTCTAGGAGTATACTAGAGAAAGGAAAAATAAATATTAAAGAAAATGAATCTTTCATGTTTAGTTTTTTATTAAAAATATGAAAAAAAATATATAATTAAAATTAGTTCAAAATTTGTCTTTTTAATTTAAATTATTTAATTCTATATAAATAAGGAAAAAAAGGTAAATTAGTTTGAAGAAATATCTAAATGTAATATATAGTAATATTAACTTTTTTTTTTGTCTTGTCTTTCTTTTCCATTTTCTTTCATTTATATTTTTTTCATTTCCAAGACTCGAACAGCAGTATGTTTAGTCACATTTTTGTGTTAGGCACAAACATGTAATATAGACTTTAAAAGTGTTTGGTAAATCAATTTTATGACTTAATATCACTTAATAACTTAATAATTTAATTTAAATCATTAAATAAATTAAATATGTTTGATAAAATTTGAAATATTAAATCAAAATGGTTAATTTATATTTAATATTAAATCCTTTTTGCCTTATTTGTCCAAATTAATGAGAAGATGGTTTAAAATTATGATTCTACAACATGATTCATTTTTCATAATAAATATATTATGGTTATATTATGTACTTTTAATATAGATATTTTTTAAGTAATTATTATTACTTAAAATTAATGAAAATAAGTATTAAGTCAGAATTAATAAAAATAAATATTAATTAAAATGAATAAAGATAAATGTATCAATTTTATGATTTAGAATAAATTTTACCAAATGATCCTAATACTTAAAGTAAAAAATAAGTAATGAATTTTAAGTTAATAAAAAAATAATTAAATAATAAGTATTAAGTTTTACTTAAAACCCATTTAAGTTGTCACGCTCCAAGACCCACTTCAAGGATGTGACGATCATTTCGCACCTCAAATACGAATGCTTAAATTGTAACCTGATCCAAACAATTATCTTGTAATTGAAAGTTACCAATTATCAAATACTTGTTCAGAGTAGCGGAACAAAATTTTAAAATTTTCAAAACTTAACTTTAAAATTAAGCATCCATCAACCAAAATCTATTATCCAAATAGATTGTAAACTCAAACAATTCAAGTGCTAACAAAAATTTTCATAATCTTCAAATCTCAAATTCAAACTATCATAAAAAAATTTAAAAGTTCAATATCTAAATAGCTTCCAAAAACAAAATAATCGAAATGAACATAAACTTATGGGAAAATCATCTAACCATACACCAACTACAAAAAATATGAGATTTTGGAACTTTACTTTTTCCTTTTTAATTTTGGTGTAAAATAGGAAAAAATATTGTCTATTCATGCATTCCAATAGTGTTTTCAAATTTGTTCCACAATTACCCTCAAAAGTAAAAGACAAAGTAAATACCAATTTAATACCACCTGTTAACAAGTACGTGTGTCATTTGTTTTTATTATTTTTCTCATATCAATATATCTCCCTTACTACTTCCCACGTTTCCACTTTTTTTTCCCTCTTCTGCCACCATAATCCATTGTCACCTATTATAGTTTTTATTATGTTTTTTTCCTTTATATTCTTTTTAATATGCTCGTGCATTTTCTCATAAAACTTCTTTAATTTTAATTTATTTTTACTCTCTAATTTGTCTATATTTATTGATTTTAATTATTTTTTTGACATATTAAACTTAAAATGATAATATATAATAAATAATCAATATAACAAATTAAATAAAAACAAAATATATAATGGACAAAAATGGAAATATTATCCCACAAATAATAATGATTTTAAATCTTAATTATAATAATAAATTTTATAAATTAAGGTTTAAATTTAAAAATTCCATTTTATTATTTAGAAGTTTATGATATAAGATTTTTTATATTAATATTAAACAAAAGATTTACTTATTTTGTAAATTCTATCACATGTAAAAGTAAAAATATCATTGTAATACTATTTTATTATTGACATTATTTTTCTTTTAATTTTTATTTTAAATTTATCATATCAAAATCACAATAAGTGATGATGCTTTTATCATTTTTCTTATGATTTTAAATTGATTGTGGATCTAACTTTTTTTGGTTAAAATCTTTAATTTTTAATTAAAATAAAATATAAAAGAAAATATATTTTTCATAAAAAAATTGTATTTAACCTTTTATATTAATTTCATATAAAATAGGTACATCCTTTAAAAAAAAAAAAGGTAAATTAATGCTTAGGAGAACCAAAAACACTATTATACTTATCATGGTGTATATATTTCTTTGGGACCCTCGATAAGTAATTGGAGGTCTTTGCCCACCCTAAAAAGAACTTTGGGATCCTAGGTATATCCATTCTTAGAGAAACTATGACCCCTATTTTCATTTTTATGGTTCATATATTCTTTTGAGGACCCTTGAGAAGGAATTAAAAGTTATTCCCCACCTTAAAATGGACATTGGAACCCAAGGTACATCCTAAAGACAATTGCATACATCATTTACAAAATTTGGTACATATTTCATAAAATTTAGCACATCCTTAAAACAATTTTGTACATCTAATCCATGAACTACCAGGACCTTTATATTATTACTCGTGGTTCGTTTGTTTCTTTAGAGATCTTTAGGAAGTAATTAAAGGTCGTTCTCTATTCCGAAACAAACTTTGGAACCCTAGGTATATCCTTAAGGAAATTTGGTACATCGTTAAAAAATTTTGGTACATCCAATCCTCGGGCTATTGAGACCCATATCTATTTTCCCATGGTCCATATTATCCTTTGAGGACCCTTAAGTAGTGATTGAAGGTCATTCCCCACACCAGAACGAACTTTGGCACTCTGAGTACATCATTTACAAAATTTAGTATATCCTTAAAAATATTTGGTATATACTTAAGCTATTGAAACCTCTATCTTATTACCCATGGTCCGTTTATTCCTTTAGGGATCTTTGGGAAATGGTTGGAGATCGTTCCCTACTCCGAAATCGACTTTGGAACCCT
>JAJJMG010036866.1:89172-111428 GCA_022058835.1 Vitis aestivalis var. linsecomii x Vitis rupestris | reverse complement strand
ATTTTGAAGGCTATATTTGGTAGTCTTTAATTTTTTTTTTAGCAAGACTCAATAATTATTTTTTAATTATCAAACTTGCTATTTTTTAAATTTATTCTACCAATTATATTTTAATATATATTTTCTTTTTTCTTTTTTAAAAGCAAGACAATGTTTGTTTGTTTGTTTGTTTTTTTGTTTGTTTTGGAACCATGCTAGACATGATGTTATTTTATTAGTATTATGTTATATGATGACTTTTAATTGGTCACAATTTAGATTAATTATGGATATTTAATTTTTTTAAAGATCAATAACTAACTTAATTTTAGCATATAGTGAATTGTAAAATGTTAAAATTTTACCCTTCTAGAGTAATATAACATAGAATTAAAAAACAAAGTTAATTAATATTATAAAATAATGGATCAAAATTAATTTAAAATGACTATCTCTGTATAAAACTCTTTTATTACTAGGCAGAGAAATTTCAAATGAAGAGAGACTTAATATTTCAGATTCTTTAATAAGCCTATTAATTTTTTAAAATTCAAGACTTTATTCTATTAATACCAAAAATTTCTAAATGATTCAGAATACTTTATATATAATTGGGTATAAATTAAACATAGAACTTGACTTATTTAAATATTTTTAAAAAGTAGGAGTTAGTATGATCATGTGATTTAAAAATAGTTTTTTGTTTTTAAAAATAGAAAATTGTTTTTAAAAATCTCTAACATTGTTTGGTCATTGTTATCTAGAAATAATTTTTAAAAACAAAGTGAAATAAAGAACAATTTTTAAATAAGTAGAAGTTGTTTTCATCAATTTTTAAAAACAAAAGGAAAACATAGGCTTGCTTGGCCATGTTTTATGAAATTTGTTTTTAAAAATTATTTTTAAGTTAAACAATAAAAAACAACTTTTAAAAACAAGTTATAAAAAACATGATGTGGATCTTCATTTTGGCCTAAGTCTTTTTTATTATTTTTAGAGCACTTTGCTGGTAGCATGGTTTAGAGAGGGGGTTGGTTTCCTTTGGAGCCACATGCATGGGACGCATGGCCAAGAACACACCACACCTCACCATGGTGGTGGTTGAGATGGGATTGGTTCTGAACAAATGACACAGAGAATGAGATAAGGAGCAGTGGAATGGGTGAGGGGAGAGCTTTTCAAAGAGATCTGGATTTTAGGAGCTGCAAAAAGGGTGGCAAGGGTGGATAGAAAAAAAAAAAAACAAAGGAGAGGAGTCTGGAAGGGGGTAGCAGCACAGTAAGTTTTTTAAAACCTGCTGGTTTTTTTTTTGTTTTTTTTTTTTCACACGGTTCTATTATATTTTGCGCATATGAGGATTCTATTTTGGTGACGAAATAGGAGCATTGGAAACTTTTGCATATTCTTGTGGGATTTGAGTTTGTTTGCATGCATTTTCATGCTTGATTTCTAATCTGTTTCTGCAGCCCCGTTTCGAGATCCTGTATGAAATGCTAGCAAGATTTCCATTTGGAACCCTTTTGAACTCCATTTTGCTCACTCCCAAGCCGACACCATACCCATTTTCTTCCACCCATTAACCAAACTCAAATCATACTCATCATCATCATCAAACTCACCAAACCCACTTATCTCAACTTCCTCTCTCTCTCTCATCTCCACCACCACAATCTAACACCCATTTACTGGAATCTGCTACCCACCATTGTTGCACTGGAACCTTTGGGAGTCTGTAGTCCTGCAAGCCCACCGCCTACTCCAATACCTCCAAAAATAGCTACCAACCTTACACCGTTTGCCGTCATGTTGATCATCGGACCTCCGTAGAGCCTTGGGGAAAGGGCTATGCCACCTCCCGTATCCCTTGCGTTCTAGGTGGTGGTACTCACCACACTAGCTCCGGCGCCCAGATCTGTGCCAACTCCGACACCTGTCAAAGCGGCCATGCCGAGTTCGAAAATGAAGAAGTAGCAGTAGAAGCGCGGTTTTATTGTTGGGAATGGATTCAAATTAGTGGATTTCCAAGGTCAAAGAGGGCCAACATCTCCTAGAAGATGAGCTCCAGATTTCTCTACGAATATGTAAAAGAGATCCTCATCGAAGAGTCTAATTCAGCTTGTCAATAGTCCAGTCACTGTTTGTGGTGATATTCATGGCTAGTTCCATGATTTAGTGAAACTTTTCTAGATGGGATGTCATGTACTAGAGACTAATTACATTTTTTATGGGCCATTTTGTGATCTTATGTGGAGTGATCCTGAAGACATTGAGACGTGGGCAATCAGTCCACGTGGAGCAGGTTGGTTTTTTTTTTTTTGGTTCAAGGGTCACATCTGAGTTCAACCACATAAACAATCTTGATTTGGTTTATCGAGCCAACTAGCTTGTACAAGAAGGTCTAAAGTACAGGTTTCAGGATAATGGACTCGTGTTTGGAGGGCCATTTCTTAATTAATTTTCAAAATCCCAGATTTTAAATTTAATTTTCAAATTTTAATTTTCAAACTTCTGTTTTCAAATAAATTTCCAAAACTCCAATTTTTAATTGAATTTTTCAAAACTCTAATTTTTAGATTTTCCAAAATTTCATTCTTGAAATAATTTTCCAAAGTTCCAATTTTTAAATTTTCCGAAATTTCATTCTCGAAATAATTTTCCAAAGTTCCAATTTTTAAATTTAATTTTCCGAAATTCCATTTTTGAAAAATTTTCCAAAACCTACCATTTTTCAAAATTTCCAAAATCCCAAAATCCCAAATTTAATTTTTAAAATGCCATTTTCAAATAAATTTTTAAAAAATTCTAAATTCCAAATTTAATTTTTAAAATGTCATTTTCAAATAAAATTTCCAAAATTCCAAATTTAATTTTTAAAATGCCATTTTCAAAAAATTCCAATTTCCAAATTTAATTTTTAAAATTCCATTCTCAAAATAAAATTTTCAAAATTCCAATTTCCAAATTTATTCATTTTTAAAAAAATGCCATCTTCAAATTTAATTTCAAAAACTCCAATTCCTATATTTAATTTTTAAAACTCCAATTTTCAAATAATTTTTGAGGCTTCAATTTTCAAATAAATTTCAAAACTTTAGTTTTCTTTCTAATAGTTTTAATTCCACTTCATTTTTCAAATATTTTTAATTCACAAATTTTCCTTGATTTTTAAATAATCTTTTTTTCCCTTGATTATTTAAATAAACATGAACATGCAATTTTCATAATTCCAAAATAATGGAATTTGTGGGATTAATTCATGCAAGATAAATTGGGCTTTGGTGGGGGGCCTACATATGGGTTTTCTCTTTTGATTGCCAACTGTTACGCTTAATGAATATTGTTTGATCTTTGTCTTGCTATTTGATATGCATGTGATATATTTTGTATTCATTATTGCGCACTAACTCTATTTCATGATAACGCTTTATTACCCGCCGCCAAAGTACACCATCACTCCCACTTTGCTGGGGAAATGGGATGTCATAGAATTTTTTGAAGAGTTTTATGTACCCATTAGCCTGTAATATATTTGGATTATAGAAATGACGACAGAGTATCATTTTCACTCTATAAATATCAATAACTAAACCATATACTAGCAAGCTATAAGTCACAAAACCATGACCAACATGAGCCAAACAAAAAAACATTGAGAAACAATTTCAGTGTTCATGAACAGATGTGGTCATTCACCACCAACTTTTGAAACTACCACAATTTAGAAAATATCAAGAAAATATTGTGTCTGTTTAAAAAAACACATTTAAAATAAATTAAAAAAAAAGAGCAAAAACATAACAATTATGTGATCAGTTCAATGAAGCAATTTTCAAATGAACCAATATTTTTTATTTCAAAAACCCAGGAAAAAAAATTATAAAATAAGAAAAAATGAATAAAAAAAAAAAAAAGAAAAGACGAAAAGAAAGCACTTACAAGATCATCTGTCTTATTCTTGGTTTCTTCTAAGCTAATAGCTCTGTTACTAGCCATTTTCTTCTCTTTCTCAGCTCAAACATAAACAAAAACATCAACATTGCAATCCAACATCATAATATGGCTAGTATCATATAATATCCAACATTGCAATCCAACATTTTTACCAGTGTTCAATTCCACACCTTTGGCTTCACATTTGGCTTCCACACCTTTGTCTTCATAGGTTTGTCATACTTGTAGAATTGAAATACTTATAAATTTGGAAAAGTAAAGAAAAGTTCATGAAACTCGTGATTTTTTTCACAACCCCCATGTTATTTTGCCATTCCTATTATCATTGTAATATCTATGGCCTAAATAGAACAACAAAGATTGAGTTGGACCAAAACAATGTTGATGTGCATATTATAAGCACGAAAAATGAAGTCATCTTAGTGTACATTTGCTCAACAACACCATTCAAAGTAATGTCAAATCCCATAATTCTTGATTGTGGTTGGGTTCTTCTAAAAAATCTATAGTGATATGCAGTTAACCAACAAAGAACTTATTAGAATATACTTCCCAAAATCTCATGACATGATATGCATTTCCATAATCATCCCAATAAAGTGAATAGGAAGTAGGGAAAAACCTTACCGGCATGGTATGAGATTAGAGTGAATAAGATTAATCATTAGGAGAAATAACCAGAAATAAGTGTGAGGAAACATCATGGTACTTCTTGGAGCTAAACCAATGCTAGAGTCCATGGTACTTGTTGCATAAACACAGCTAAATTAAGGCTATATTCTTAAAAAGAATTCAGTTTAAAGAGATTGAATACATTCTTACAATTGCATTCTTCAAGAAAGATCTTACCATTGCTTTTTAAATATATACTTTGTAGGTAAAAGCAACATTTGAAACCATTGCATTTATGAACTAGTCCAATTAATATTGACAGTGATTAAAAATTCAACATATTGGACATCCCAAAATAGAATATCCAAAATTAAAAGATATCCGTGAACTTAACAACATTGAAAATGAAAAAAAAAAAAAAAACGTTACAAAGATAATGTTAACATCCCAAAATATGTCTCTAACATCATCTTAAGTAAAAAACCTAAAGCACAAGTGAACCATCATCTTCATCCATAATTGTGAGTTCGAGTTGTGGGTCATGAATCGAAGAATCACCTTGTAAAAAAAAACACCCAAAAACATATAAGTCATTTTACTAAATATTTTAATATAAAACCATTTATAAAATTGATAATTTTGTAAATTGGTTACCTTCCATTTCTTTCCATAACCAACTTTGAGCATACATTAAGGCCTCTAAAGTATTTGGATGAAGCCTACTACGATGTTTTGATACCATCCTACCATCGGTGCTAAAGGTTGACTCTAATGCAACTATAGATATCAGAATAGCATAGATATCTCGAACAATCATTTGCAAAGTTAGATACTTTATACCATTTGTCTTCCACCAACTTAAAACATCAAAATCTGAAGTCCTTGGCTATATAGACTCTTCTAAGTAATAATCTAACTTTGACTTCGCTTGACTTTCTCCAATGGTACTATGAACAAATAAGTCAAACTTTGAAATAGGATCTTGTTCATCATAGTTGAACTCCTAAAGAGTTGAACCTGATGAAGTACCATAGGATGAAGTTTCCTACCCCAACTTAGACTTTGATTGGTACTTAGAAAGCAACTCATAACACATTCCATATTTTTTTCTATCTCATTTGAAGCTTTAAACCCATACATTATTAGGAAGTAAAACTCTTAAATCTTCATTTTGTATCTTAGGTCAAATATAGTTGTTATTGACATCACAATATGACACCCACTCTAATACTTGTCAAACTTTTGCAGCATACTAGATGTCATCGTTCTCACAACATCATTTGAGCAGATAAACTAATCATACAATGCCTTTTTTATCTCACACTTTGACGAAGAAAGTATTTGCAGTCGGATAATTTCGCCTTGAGAACAACTCTGTTATGTTGTAAAACAATTTCAATCTTCCACATATTTCTTTTGCCAAATTCTATTCTTCCTCTGATGGCATAAACATGTAGTGTTTTTCACGTTGCTTCAAATGTGGGAACACATCTTTAAATGTTATAGCTATTGATAACATCAAGTATATAGAATTCATCTTGTTTTACAATCAAGAGTTAACTTCTTATTACATAGAATAAGCAATTGGCAAGCTGCATCTTCAAACTATTCCACTCTATGGTGTTGTCGACCAATATACAACACTGTCATGATTTTTTTTTTTGTCAATTTATATTCCAATGACATCCAAACCTTTCTTCACAATTAAGTTCAAGACATGTGCCGCACATCGCATGTGAAAATTTTTTCCATTCAGTAAAAGTGAACCACTCAAAGAAAATTTCTCCACAAAGATATCAATTATTCCGTCATTACTTGAGCAATTATCCATAGTAACTATAGATAGTTTTCTATCCATATTCCAATCTAACAAGAAATCCATTGACACATCTGAAAGAACTTCTTTTGTGTGTGGAAGAGGCACATAAACAAACCTACATTAAAAAAATATATAAAAAAACATATCATTAATACAAGTGATATCATTGAAGGATCAAATAAAAAAACACTTAGGAAGTTAAAAAGGAAAAAAGGAAAAATAAAACATAGCTAACCTTACAATATAATGCAATAACCAAGACTGATCAATGTAATGTATGGTGATAGCCATGTAGTCTTTCTTTTGATTTGATGTCCACATGTCAGTTATGATTGCAATTCTACTTTTAAGTTTCTCCAAGTAGCTAATCATTTTCCCTTTCTCAACCTCATAAATCTTCGTTATGTCACTCTTAGTTGTATTACGAGAAACCATCTTAAACAAAGGTTGGAGACTAGTAGTAAAATCTATAAACCCCACATGGTCAACAATTGAAAGCAGGTACTCATGCAATGTAATTGCACGTGCAAGCTTTTCTCTTGAAATATCTTGATTAAAAGTAAATCCACCAATTTGAACTTTTCCATGACCTTTTCTCTCTACTGCTAATAATTATTGCCTAATATCAACATTTCTTCGCTTCATGCACCTATCTATGTGTACATGCAAACGTTTTGTCCCATTATTGCTGTTGACCTTAAGCCTTCCTTTACAGTGCTTACAAATAACATAATCTTGTCCATCTTCTATGACTTTATCAAAATCATTCCAAACAACCGAAATCAGTTTTCTTCTTTTAAATCCTAATGTTCCATTAGTAGTTGAAGTACTACCTATAATTGGATTTGAACCCGCACTTGGTATGGAAAAGTTTTCCTCTTCTTCTAATGTCATTTTTCTTAATATGAAATAAATCCTATAATTAAAACATTCAAACCAATGAGAGGATTCTATTTACATTCAAACCAACCCAAGTAAACCCTACATGAATAAGCCTCTATTACCACAGAAATAGACCATAAAAATAAAAGAAAAATCTATGATTCTAAATTTCAATTCATTTCTATTCTTTTCCCACACTTTCTCGGAAACCAAACAAAACATGGAGAAAAATAAAAATAAAAATTGATTACGGATTATGGAGTTGTTAAATTCTAAATAGCACTAAAACGAAATTTATGTGAAATGGAAAATTTGAAAATAAATATGAAAATAAAAATTATCAGAAAAATGATTACGGATTTCAAACTAGGGTTAGAGCAAAGAAATTTTTTTAACAGTTGATGAGTTGATAAAAGGGAGATAAAAATCATAAAATCATTCATTGCTTTCATGCATGTGAAGCCACTAAATCAAATCAATTTGGCTTTGAAAATAACAAATTACATGGAGATTTCAAGCAAGAACAAGAAAGAGGAATTCGAGCAAATAAAACCTAGAAATTTAGGGTTTCATTACTTGAAAAAGAGAAATCCAAACAAAACCAAAGCCTTTAGTCCTCAGATTTTGGTACTTTAGGTGAGCTTCGACTTCATTTTCTTTTGTTTCAAGAAAGCAGAAAATGAAGCTAGGTTGTCTTCTCCACATGTTGTGAGCCCTATCTCTTCTCTCTCATAACGGCTCAAGATCTAAGATAGAAATTCTTTGAGTTGGGAAAATCACTTTGAGAGCTAGGCGTCTGAGAATAGTGAGAAAGGGAGATTTCTATGTTGAGAGGGAGTAACTCTGAGGAAAAGACAAGAAACAAATATTTATAAGTGGAGTTTTTTGGTATTTTGTAAGATATAATGGGTAAAGTTGTAATTTTATATCCAAGGTAGGGCAGGGTGTGGTGAATTAATAAAAAACCCAACCTCACCCTAAAAAACTCAATTCGGATTTTAAAAATTAAGCCCAAACTTGTCCCACCCCCGATTACTATGCTCTCATACCTGTCTTAACAGGGGCGGAGTGAGGCAGGTGACCTGAAACCACGAAATTGCCATCCTTAAGCTTTTCCATTCTCCTAGTACCCACTGGTTGCTATCTACTCTCTTTATTTTTATTTTTATTTCCTTTTTTTTCCTCTCCAAATTCATGAAAGAATCATGAAACTTAACTTGAATTAAAATAATTAATTATGATGAAAAAAAATATTTAAATTTTTAAATAATTCTCATTTTAATTTTTTTTTCATCGTACCTTACTTTTCGCTATTTTCCTTTTTTTCATTGAGTGATATAATTAATAGAGGAAATTAAGTGAGTGTTTGATAAATCAACTTAATAACTTAAAAAAACTTACTAACTTAATTTAAGTCATTAAATAAATTATGTTTGATAAAATAATTTAATGATATGACTTAAAGTAAAAAAACAACTTTAAGTAATAAGTAAAAATAATTAGTTCATTCTTAAGTTTATATATTTATTTTACTTTTTTATTTTTATTTGTTTGAATTATCTTTTTGATCTCCTTTATTACTCTACAACCTTCACTATTACTTGACTTTTTTTGCCTTCATCATAATTTATGAAGATAAATATATCAATTATTTGATTTAAAATAAGTTTTAAGTTAATTTATTAAACAACCTTAATATTTAAAGTATGAATTGAGTAATAAGATTTAAGTCAACAATTTAAGTATAAATTAACTTAAAATCAACTTAAGTCATTAAGTAATAAATATTAAGTTTTTCCAAACACTCATAATTAAACTAAATCTTAGAATACCACTTTCAAACATGTTTTTTAAATTCAAATTTGAATTTGCATCTTATTTTTGCAAGCGATGTTTTTTAATTCAGCAGGTGGTTAGGCTTTTTTTTTTTTTTTTTTTTGATATCTCATAATTTAATATTTTGAATTTTTTGTTCTCAATTAATAATAAAACATATGGATGTGTAAAAGAAAATGGAAAATTATAGTGTCTTCCTTAGTAATAAAGCTACTTGTGATGATTTATGAGTTAATTTGGAGCCCTAGTGAAAAGAAAGCATTCATGTCGTCCAAAAGAATGCTTTCCCTCACAAATAAGAATTAAAAAAAAAAAAGCAAAATTATTATCAAATGGAAATGTAGAAAAAAATTGACAATTGGAATTGAGAAATCTGATTAAAGTCTAAAAAAATAATATTATGAAAAGATCCACCATTATGTTAAGCAGCCCAGGTCACTCCCATGATTTTCAAACTTAGTGGTTGCTCTCTTTCACAACCATACACCAACACATTTCCAAGATGGGGATAGACGCTAAGGAGGGGATACCCCATTCTCACCATTCCTCATTTCTCCTCTATTTCTTTCTTCTTTTCTTAAGGAATTCTTTTCCCTTATTCTAGACAAGCCTAGTACAAGTTCCATTAACTTTGGTATATCAGAGGAGAGACGCAATACTAGTTGCCTACATGTTGCATCTCTCTCTACCTTAAGTTTGTAGGTGTAGTTGGAGTTGGAAAAGCAACAAAGATGAACTCGAATAACAAATATTAGTGCATTAATTTTCAAGTATATATAATCTGGGATTCAGGTCCAGGTGCTTTCCACTTATGTTGCTTTTGGCCTTTAATTATACCAAAATGCCAAACTATTTTTTTTTCTTTCATATGAATGACCATATATGCTATCTCATGTCGACTGAATGTGTTTTATTAACAATAACCAATTGTGATATATGTATGAGATCCTCTTAATGAAACAAATTTGTTTTAAAGTTATGAGGGCCTATTGGGTTTAGAGCAGACAATATCTTAATAAAAGAGAGTGGGTCATTACAAATGATATTAGAGACGATCTTTGACCCTAATATGAGAATTTATTTGCTTGACCCTATAAGGAGCGTTTGTCCATCCGGCTTTGCAACCCTATGGGACATAATGTAGGCGTTGTGACTGCATGGGAGGATGATTATGACACGTTTTAAAGTGTGAGTGCTCATAGGGCTTAGAGAAGACAATATCTACATAGGAGGAAATTAGAGAAGACAATATCTACATGGGAGGAAATGAATTGTTATAAATTTTTATAATGACTCACTTCTAATCAGTAGATACTGTCTACTTTAAGCCTAGTATGATTCCACTATTCTATGGAAAAAATTGGGTTCCATTTTTCTTTGGAACAATTTGAGTTAGACTAAAAGCTTATTCACTTTAGCTCTCACCCCTTCTTGCATATGTGGATTTAATCTTTTTTGGGGTTGGCAAACTAGTTTAGCACCCTTTTCCAAAATATATGATGTGTATAAGTTGATGGAGTTACCTATCAAATCTTTAATAAACTACCCAATGGTTTTCTTTAAACTTTTCAAAACACTAATAAGCTTCAATTCTTGTTCATCATTCAATTCAATAGAGATGATTACTAGCTTGCTTTCATTTTTTTTCCAAGCTTTCACTTTCATTTTCTTCTAAGGTTACATATTTCAATCCTTTTGGTATAGGCTTTTGCTTATCTTTTCTTTTTTATAACATTTGACTTTGTGTTCAATAAAGACTTCTTTATTTTCATATGACAACTTAACAAGATTCTATTCCACTTAATATTTCTCTTCAATTCCCTCCTAACTTCGCATATATGTTGTCTTCAAATATTACTCTCTAGAAAAGAGTCAACATGATTTTGAATAAGAGTATCAATTAAACAAATTTCTTTCATATCTTCTTCTTTCTTTATCACTAGTTGCTTTCTTAGGTGAAATATATTTGTCTCTAGAGCCATATTACCAAATAGCTATTGCATAATTCCATTTTGACAATTAAAAACATTAGCTATAACAAGGAATAATCTCCCCAGAATTTTGAAGTGTTCTCTTAAGAAAGACTTCTTCTCAATAAAAATCTTCCTTTTTACCATGCAAAGTCTTTTAGGAATTTGGCATAATCTAGCACTTGTCTAAAAACATCTAACAAAGATATTGTTAGGACAATGAGTCTAATACATTTTATGTTGGCAATTTTGTTCCAATATATTTTGACTTAGGAAACTTTTTAGATAGTGACTTACTCTCCACAGAAGATTTAAGGTTCCTATTGGCTCAACTAAAAAGTTACAGGTAAGTCTAAAAAAGTTTGTTTAGTAGCAAGTTGGGTGATTAAAGGGTTAAAGCAAACTAGTATGAACTAAAAATGCTTGAATTAATGTTTTGGAAATACAAGGGATGGTTAAGCGATTGAAACAATACTCAAGCACTAAACTACTCAAGCACTTATCCAACGCTCAAGCTCTCAAGGTACTTGAGCAATGACTAAGTGTGCTCCAATGGTAGTCCCGAATCTGCTAAAATATAGCATTTTTATTTTTATTTTTTTTGGAAATTCATGAGTATATATATATTGGTAATTTTTGTTTACCAATCTCATGGGCAAATATAAACCCTCTATTAACCCATTTTATTGTTGGACACTTAGAGAGAGATTCAACCTAACTTGCCCTATCATTCCTAATTTCTCAAGAAAAATTCAATGCTTGAATCGTGGGTTGTTAGAAGACTTGCATCCCTTCAGTGAGGTTAAGGAGAATTCAATAAAGCAATTAGAGATTGTTACGTCACGAATGTGGATCAAGTTGTAGGTTTTGGAAAGTAACTCTTAGGGGTAAGCTGTTAGGTAATTTTGTGTAACTTGATCTCATATAGTAGATTTCATGTTAGAGGTCTTAAACCCATGTTTTTTTTATCTCCACAATTAGCATGAGGGTTTTCCATGTTTTTTTTTTTTTTTGTATCCTTCACTTGATTGTTTCATTACTTTGATATTTGATTGCTTTGTTTATCCTTATTATCTCACATGTTTGATTTAGGTAAATTTGTTCAATCCTTATATTATAATTTTTAAAATACACTCATTCATTTTCTCTAGGAGTTTCCTTACTAGACTGTCTTTTCATATATATTCACCTTCACCTACTTTAACATTTAAACACTTTGGTTCAGTTTTTTTTTTCTTGGTCTCTAGTTTAAGATAAATTTTGGAAAATTATTTTCAATGAATTTTTATAATAAAAAAACATAAATTAGTCTTTGAAACCCTTAGTTCTTAAATAAAAAATAAAAAGAACTAACAACTATATAGCGGTTAAGTCATCCCCATAGGGAGTCTTTAGATTAAACATGCTAAAGGTAGGGATTTTAGAGGCATGAGTGCTAGTTAAAGGTATAAAAGAATAATAAATTTTAATTTTAGGAGAGAATAAGGGAACCTAAAAACATATGAAAAGAAAAACAATAGACAACAAACTCCAAGAGTAGAAGTTTACTGAATTTCCTTCTCTCCGATTCAACTCACTGATAAGACTTTTACCTTGTGCTTACGACTTTAGGATCGGGTCCTAGGTTTATACAAGCTAGGAGGGTTTTAGTTTACATGAATATCAACTGCCTAGTTGAAAGCTCAAATTAATTTGATTACTATTTTCTAGGTATTCACGATCAGATGATTTTGATGGGTTTATGTAAATTTTAAAAAGCTTATTTTTGGTGTATGAGTCTACCAACAATTATTCTTTTTAGTCCTTATAACCTCTATCCTAGGTCAACGAAAACTCCTTTTGGTCCTCATAACCACCTACCTAAGGAAGATGTAGGAAATCCCAAATCCCTTTCCTATCCCAAGTTTAGGTTACGTACATGAATGACTTCTTAGGGTGTATATATATTAATATCAAGATTTAGAAGAATAGTGTTATAGAAAACTTTAACTGTGATTTGGACATTCCAAATCAATTTTGTATAATGAAAAAAATGCATGAAGTATCCGGAAGTCTCATATACCCAAGATCTCCTGCTAAATGGCTTTAACCATGATCTTGACACTCCGAAGGATGGGTCTTTAGAAAGAAGGAAGTTTTGGCTTTCTCTATCTCTTTAAGGTGAAAGTCGATAGTCTTTAAGAGTGATAGAAACCCTAACCCCTAAGAAGGTATTTAAAGGGTCCTTAATTAGGCTTAAGTAACTTAAAACTCACTAAAGGCTTAGGTCATTTAACTTAGCCCAAAATGGGTCCTAATTGATTAATTAACCTCATAGAGCCATCTAATTATTCAATTAGCCTAATCCAAACACCTTGTTCACTAATCCTTGTGTAATTACCAAAACACCTTTATGCACAAAAGTGAACCTAAAACCAATCCAACCCTTATAAACCATGTCATCAAGGTATATAAGCTTGAGTGGGGTCCACTAGAACCCATAAGAGTACTGGCTCCCTCAGAATCCAATTATAAAATTGATTCAATACACCACTATAGAGAATCAATCATACTCTAGTATCATATTTAAATAACAAGAAGATAAAGTTTGAGTTTGTGACCTACTAACCATTACATGTGGAATCCCCATGAACTAGTGTCTATAATCTAACAAGGTAGTGTTATAACATATCCGTTGGGAACCCCGACTTTCTTCATTTCCTATCCCTAGATCTTGTAAGGTGAAAGCATCTATCCTTAAGCCTCTCTAAATCTATCATAGCATAATAAAATGTAATAAAAACCATTATTAACTATAGATCTAAAGCTATAGTTCTTATTCCTAGATCTAGATGTTCCTAGATCAATTCCTTACGGTGAAAAACATGCATGAATAGTTTAGAGGTCTCGTTCACACAAGATCTTTTCCCCGATGACTCTGATCATGATCTTGGCATTCCAAAATGGGCTCTAGAAGGGTAGAAACCTAGGCTCTCTCTCTCTCACTCTCTTTCTCTCACTAAAGGTGGAAAACAATTATCTAAAATCCATTAGGAAACCCTAACCCTTAAGGGGTATTTATAGGGTTGCCCTTGGGCTTAAGTGACATCATTCCACCAAGGCTTGAGTCACTTAATTTAACCCAAAATGGGTTTTAATTGATTAATTAACCACATAAGGCCATCTAATTAATCAATTAACCCAATTCAGAGACCTTATTTATTATCCATTGTGCAACCTTACGTAATTACCAAAACTCTCTTAATCACAAGAATGAACCTAGAGTCAATCCAACCCTCATGAACCATGTCATCATGGTATATGAGGTCAGAGAATGACCACTAGGACCCATAGGAGTACTGGCCCCCTCATAATCCAATTTTGAAGTTGATTCAACATCTCACTATAGAGAATCAACTACACTCCAGTACCTCATATAAATAACAATAAGACAAAGTTCGAGTCTATGACCTACTATCCACTATATGCAAACTCCCAATGAACCAATATCTGTAATCTAACAAGGTAATGTTATCACCTATCAAAATTACCTTTTTAATCCTTGAGTTATAGATCCAACAAATTATGTGATCAACTAGCATACTCTAACTCCAAATAGCATATGTCAAATTCTATTAAAGGAATTATTGTGGCGATACTTTGGATCACCCAAAAGGACACATTGTCTCAATCGCATGAGATATCATGGTGCCTCTATTGAGAATACTTGTTGCCACTAACCTCCATTAATAGTGACCTAATCCATAGGGATACGTGACCACCTTAGGGTCTTACCTAAAGGTCAAAGCCTCTTGTTGACTTTGGTTTAGGCTCAATATCCTTTCAAGGTTTAGAGTCCATGTAGTATAGTAGCTTGGTGAATCATGACAATCAATAGTCTTACGTCATGATTCATCACAGGTCCTGTCCAATGTGTAACCATGCATACTAGTACACTCACTATAGGAAACCCAATCCAACAGTCAAGACAAGTCATCCCTCCAATTAGGAGGTAGTGTACTATAGTCTCTATTGGATTGACCAAATCCATGAACTAATTGTGAACAACTTATTTACTTATAAGGTAACCATGACTTGTATCTTCTATGCAATTCCTAATGCACCTAAGTCATGTATAATGTAAGAAATATGGATGTGTATGCTCAAATAACCAATTAACCCATATGGGCACAGATAAATAAATTTATAAATGAATCTCAATATGTTACATCATGTTATGCTTTATAGGGCTCAATCCTAACAAACTCTCAATAAAGCATGGTGAAAACACATCTGACACCTAAGCTATCCCTATGATCATCAAAGACTAGACAAAGTCTTTGTCAAGGGATCTACTAGGTTCTCCACATAAACAATCTTCTCCATAGCTAGATCTCCTCTCAATACTATCTTGTGTATTAAGTTATACTTTATCTCAATGTGCTTACCTTTTCGATGGTTTCTTGGTTCTTTAAACTATGCCACTACCCCACTGTTATTGCAAAATAGTACCAAGGGCAATACAACCAAGGGTACTACCCTAAGTCCCATCAAGAACTTTTGAAGCCAAACGACTTCCTTTGTTGCTTCAAAAGCAATAACATACTTGTCTTCCAAAATTGAGTCAACAATACAAGATTGTTTCATACTTCTCCAACTAACAACCCCCCACCTAAAGTGAACGTAAACCTAGAGGTAGACTTATGAGAGTCTTTATCAGGTTGAATGTCCAAATTCGTGTACCTAAGGAGTAACAACTCATCATAATGATAAACTAACATATAATACCTCGTTTTCCAAAGGTACTTGAGCATATGGTTAACTATCGTTTAATGCTCCATTCGTAGATTGGACTAATATTTACTCATCATCCCTACAACAAAGCAAATATATAATCTAGTACATAGCATGACATATATAAGGCTACTTACTACTAAAGCATAAGGTACTATTTTCATGCGATCTTTTTTTTCAATGGTCTTAGGACACTAATCTTGAGAAAGTGACATTCCATGCCTAAAGGGTAGTAAACCATTCTTGGAGTCTTGCATAACATACTTGACCAAAATCTTGTCAATGTAGGTGACTTGAGACAATGTGATCTTCCTATTCTTGTGATCCCAAAGTGTTAGGATAGAGCCTTTAAAGGTATGACATTATGTAACAAATTTGGAATTCATTATTTATTTAATGATGTTCTAGTTTCATTTTTATCTATCTTTATTCCATGTATTATACTTTATGAGTATTCTTGCTTGCATCTTTTGCATTGTACGTGACTTAGATGCGTTAGGAGTTGCACAGAAGATCTAAGTCATGGGTTTCTTGCAAATAGATGACTTGTTCACAATCGGTTCATGGATCTAAGCAACACATTAGAGGTTGTAATGCACCACCTCCTAATTAAAGGGATGGCTAGCCTTGGCTATCGGGATAGGTTTCCCATGGTGAGTTCACTAGTGTGTATGGTTGCACATTGGACAAGACCTACGGTGAGTCATGACTTAAGGCTATCAAGTAGTCATGACCTCACTAAGCTGCTTCATTATGTTATCTCTCAACCTTAAGAGAATATTGAGTTTGTGTTGAAGTTAGCAGTGGCTTTAACCTACAGGTGAGATTATAAGTTGATCATATATTCCCTATGGATTGGGTCATTATTGATGGAAGTCGGTAGGAATAGGTATTCTAATAGAGACATCATGATATCTCTTGGGATTGAGACAATGTGTCTCTTTGGGTGATCCTAAGGAGGTGTGTTCATGTAATCTATGGTCATAGTAGTTCCTTAAGTGGAACTTGACATAGGCTCTTTGAGAGCTAAGACATGTCAATTGAACACACAATATGAGGATTTGTAACTCAAGAATGGTAGAGGTAGTCTTGAAAGGTTGATATTTTTCACCTTATTAAACTAAAAACACCAGTTAATGGGGAGACTGAACACAATGGATAGCAACTTACGGACTCGAGCACTTGGTGTCTCATTGTTATTTACATAGGATATTGGAGTTTAGTTGATTCTCTATAGTGGGATGTTGAATCAACTTTAGAATTGGATTATGAGGGAGTCAATATTCCTATAGGTCCCAATGGTCTCCGCTCTGAGTTCATATACCTTGTTTTATGGATTATGAGGGTCGGATTAGCTTTAGGTTCACTTTTGTGTATAAGGGCATTTTAGTAATTACGCAAAGTTGCATATGGGTAAGTGAACAATGTCCCTGGATTGGGCTAATTGATTAATTAGTAGGCCCTATTGGATTAATTAATCAATTAGAACCCATTTTGGGCTAGATTAAGTGACCCAAGCCAATGTGGGTTCAAGTCACTTAATCCCACTTAGGAACCCTATAAATACCCCATAGGGGTTAAGGTTTCCATAGCTTTTGTCTTCCACCATCCAAAGAGATTGAAAGTCATAGCCTTCACCCTCTTTTCTTCTCTCACCAAAAGGGTGCCAAGATCAAGGTTCTACACATCATGTGGAAGACTTCGAGTTTACGAGACTTATACAATTTCGATCTTCATCTTCACTATGTGGATTTAATTTGGCAACATCCGAATCTGAGGTATGGTTTTCATTAGCACTTTCTGCATCTTTTTAAAGTATAAAAATATTATTTTTCTGTTGTGCATAGGATTTGGAAAAAGCCTAGGATAGTTATGCATGTTCCTAGCCTGATCTGGACTTGGGAAACGGAGAGATTCGAGTTTTTCTTTTTCAACTGGTATCAGAGCCATAGGTTAGTAATCGTACTAGAACCATTATAGGGTATGCTAACTTGTTTTTACAGGGTTTTTGTTTATCCCATAGTCCTAGGGATAATTAATGTTTGTTCTTTATTATGATCTTATTATAATATGACGGTTATAATTGTGATTGCTTTTTATTGGGGATGTAATAATTAATTGGATTGGTTTTTACTTTTCCTAAATGGGTTGTAAGCCTCATAAGAGGCATAAGATTTCTTTTCTTTTGTAAAAATCTTTTATTTTTTATTTTTTATTTGATCATTCTTTGTAACTTATGGAGAGTATGGAAGCAATCTGAAGCATCACAAAGTGTTCGTGCACATTCCCTTTCTATAAAAGAGAAAAGAAGGCTTATTGAAGTTTCTTTCATGAGTTCCTATGGTGATTTAGGGGAAAAGAAAGATTCTTGGAAGTTCTTGATTTGAGATCCTTGGCAGCACAGTTTTGTCATTTTTAACTTAAAATTGGGATGACTTACCATGAGTTTCTTAGAGCAAGTTTGAAGCTTAGGAATTCAAGAATCCAAGGCTTCAAACGGATCACAATTCGAACTTGAAATGAGAGACTTATAGTTGATTGAATCAAGGTTGTGTAGAGAGCATGGCAGCATAGTGATGCTGATTTCAACTCAAAATCGGGGCTACCTCCTGTGAGATTTTTGGGCCAAACCACACATGATTTTGAATCTTAGGAAGTTAGGAATCCAATGCTTCGAACGGATTTGAATTCAGAGTTGAAACGAGGGAGATATGGCTGATTGAAGCAAGGTTGCGTAAAGGGTATGCAATTACGAGATTGAGTTTGGGTCAAATTGTTTTTGGTTGTTTAGGCTCAATTTTTGGGCCTCTATTTGGGCTCTTTTTATGGTAATAGGGCCCATTGGGTTTTTCTTTTTTTCACTAACCCTATCTTTGGTTGTAGGGCTATTTTGGTAATTTGGATTGTATCCAATTTTTAGTTACTAAATTTGCAACAAGATCCCTAAGACCATGAGAAATATTTATTTAATTTCCTTTGTGTCTTTTATGTTTTTTTATTTTTGGCATATAATATATTTTGGTATTCTTATGTTAATGAATTTTTTTTTTTTTTTTTTTCTTCTTTTAGATAATTTATTAAATTGGAATGTGCTAAGAATTAGGAAAATTTTATTTTAGATAAAGACAAGTTGGAAAGAAATAAGGAACTTACTTCCTTTTTAAAATTAAACTCTTAGAGATTTTTTTAAAAAATAAAAAATAAATAAATCCTTTTAGATTTTAGATCTCTAAGATTTTTTTTTTTTGTTTTTTAAGAAAAGTTTTTATTTTTCTAAGTCTTTATGAAATAAAATCTTTCTTAAGATTCTAATTTGAAGAAATAAATTATTTTTGGAAAAATTTATGATAGATAATTCATAATTGAGATAACTTACCAAGATATTATTTCAAATAAAATAAATTAAAATGGTAATTTTGGATTTTCTTAAAATAATAAATTTTCATGAGTTTTATTTGCATTATTATTTATTTAAGAAATTGGTTGTTATTATTTGAAATTTCAAATTCCTTTTGGGACTTTCCTTTATTTGGGTTAGGTGGTTCTCCAGACTCTCCCCCCTGAGAGAAGGAGGAGAGCATTTAGTTTGAAAAGGAAAGTTCAAGGATAAGGAATATGAAAGGTATCCCTATCTGGCACAAGAGTTCCAATTCAAGTAATAAATAAAAGTTTTGAAAATTCTTATGATGGATAATTTATTTTAAGATAGTTACCAAAATGATCTTAAAATTTGTCTTCCAAAATATTAAGTGGGAGTGGACCATAGGCAAGTCCATAGCCTCCAAGATCGAGCCCATCTTGATTTTGGGTCCATCACCATCCTAAAGATGGGTTGACCCAAGGAATCAAGGGATATGGGTTATTCTTTATGGACAAGACTATATATGTTTGTAGTGGGAGTATTCAACCTTAAATATGGAACTCTTCAATTGGTAACATTGATGTCAAGGATCTTGGTTACACACTTAACTTAAACATGAAGTGGTAGAATCATCTAAAGTGGTCCCACTTACATGGACTAAGGGTTAAACATAAAGGTATGTTGATCAATTCCTTAGGATAACCTTTGGAGGTTTAAGGTAGGTTGATTAATTAGAGAGGGTCTCTACCTAGTAATAAGAGTCATGACCTGCCTAAAGTAGGCTTGATTCTTATGATACTAGGATACCTTGCATGGATATATGTAGTTTAAGAGCACTACATTTTTTGCTAAATTAATTACCAACTTGCCTTGAATGCTTAGTTTCTTTTTATTAATGCATGAGATTATTATATTTGTTACAAATATCATGTCTTTAACCTGTCACCTATCATCTTTTGTTTAAATTAGACCTAATTATATACTAAAAATAATCTTGATATAGTATTAATTGCATAGAAGCAAATTTTAATAGAGTTTGTTGTTTCCTTTGAATAATCCTATCATAAAGTAAGAGAAGCATATCAAAGGAGACATAAGATGGATCAAAAGACTAAGTCTCTCATACTTAGATCTTTAGATAATGTGTTGCAAAAGCAGCACATGCCTATTGCCATAGTCTATGATATTCTCTTTAAAGTTGCAAGGGTTATTGGTGATAAGGGTAAGTCAACTAGACAAGTTGCCCTTAAGACTATTATGAATGTACACCAGGATTCAAGTTATCTTAAAGATCTTACTAGATTCTTATAGGATGAGTAAGAAGATTCTCAAAGAGTAAAAAGGTGTACATATGGAAGCCAACAAGGTATATAAGCTAGAGTGAATACCATTGGAACCCATAAGACAGTATTGGCTCCCTCATAATCCAATTCTAAAGTTGATTCAACATCCCACTACAAGGACACAAAGTGCTTGGATTCGTGACCTGCTATCCATTGCATTCAATCTCTTTATGAACTGGTTTTTATAGTCTAATAATGAGAAAGCTATCAGCTTTTCAACACTATCTCTATTATCTTTGAGCTACAAATCCTCCTACTATGTGATCAATTAACATACCTTAGCTCACAAAAAGCTTATGTCAAGTTCTACTTAAGGAACTACTATGACCATAGTTTGCATAAACACGCCTCCTTAAGATCACTCAAGAGGATACTTTATCTCAATCTCATTAGATATCATGGTGCCTCTATTGAGAATACCTATTGCTACTAACTTCAATCAACAATAATCCAATCCATAGGTAATATATGATCACTTTAGGACCTCACCCATAGGTCAAAGTCACTGCTAACTTGGGTACAAGCTTAGTATTCTCTCAAGATTGAGATATAACATAATGAAACGACTTGGTGAAGTCATAACTACTTGATAGCCTCACATCATGGCTCACCATAAGTCACACTAGTGTACTCACCATGGGAAAATCATCCCAATGGTTTAGACTAACCATCCCTTCAATTAGAAGGTAGCGCACTACAACCTCTAATAGGTTGTATAAGCCCACGAATTGGTTGTGAACAAATCATCTATTGGCAAGGAACCTATGACTTAAATCTTTTATGCAACTCCTAATGCACCCAAGTTATGTACAATGCAAGAGATGTTAGGTGAGAATGTTCATAAAGTATAATGCATGGAATAAGGATAGATGAAATTGAAACTAGAATATCATTAAATAAATAATGAATTCCAAATTTGTGACATCATATCATGCTTTTAAAGGCTTTATCTTAACAACACTAATTCATATTGGGCTTCTTGTCCTGATGATTGCAAGAGTACTAGTAATTATTATGCTTTTCTTGGTCTAAATTTAGTGTCTTAGTCTTCCACCAAGCAATGTATTATGGTTCAGAGCAGTGCTAAATCTGAATATTGAGGCTTAGTAATAACTATAACTAAAATTGTTTGGATTCAATTTGTCCTATAAGAGTTATGCATTCCTTAGGATATTCCTCTCATTTGGCATGATAACCAGAGTATTACTCATCTAATTGCTAACTAAGTTTTCCATAGTCGCTCCAAGCATGTTGAACTTGATCTTCATCTCATCCATGTTAAGGTTCTGCATAGAGAACTTCTTGTTCAGTACATTCCCTTACTCATCAACTTACCGATGTTCTCACCAAGCATCTTCCAAGCTCACGATTCTTAGGATTTCACACAAAGCTTTGTGTCATCCCCGGACCATTTTGCTTGAGGGGGATGATAAGTAGAAGCCTCAACAACAAATTTCCAACTCAACAACCAACAACAAACTTCCAACTTAATATTTCAACCTCTTAACAAATTCCAATAGTGCTAACTAACTAGTAACTAGAGTTAGTTGTTAGAAAATAACTAGAGTTAACTCTCCTTTGTGCCTTATATAAATGACTCTCCTCTATATTCTAAAATGGTACTGTTCATATTCTAAAATAATAATCTAAAGAAAGATTTTCTCTAATTCTTTCAAAAAGTGCTGGATACTTTCTTATAATTAGGGTGAGGCTTGATTGAATAATTTGCC
>JAJJMG010036866.1:47220-86172 GCA_022058835.1 Vitis aestivalis var. linsecomii x Vitis rupestris | reverse complement strand
CCCTTTATTTAAAATTATCTTTCAGCCAAAGTGAATTTTTTTTTCCAAAAAATATAATTGATTTGTATATGAAAAGAACAAAGCCTTTAAAAACAATGTTTTTTATTTTATTTTATTTTATTTAAAATGTAAGGTAATGTTTGATGGTTTTGAAAACAAAGTGAAATTTTTTTATCTATCAACGTTTTCAATAACAATTCTTTAAAAAATAGTTTTCGAAAATAATTTTCAAAAATAATTTTATAATATTTTTTTAGAATAAAACTATATTTGGGAACTTGAAATGTTCTTTTTCCACCACTTAATCCCTAAAATGTTGAAGTGTGACTTGTTTGAGGTCAACAATGCTTTTCTGAAATTTCTTATTAAATCGATTATTATTGCAAATTCATGGATAAAAAGGGTACAAAATGACTATTAGTTTCTCCTTTGCATATAATTATAATTTTTCAAAACTTATTCATTAAGTGAATAAATTCTAAATCGAGCAAATCTTGTTGCATATGATTCATTTAAGAGTCTATTAATTTTAAAATATAATTTGGAACTCAAAAATTAGTTCAATTGACACAAAAGCTTTTATGAATTTGCCACAAGGTAAGTAGACTCCAAATTAAGTAAGAATTGATGTATTAGAAAAATCCAATCATTTTTAAAAGTAATTATACATATAAATTGCTATTAAAGAAAAATTATA
The DNA here is from genome assembly GCA_022058835.1 of Vitis aestivalis var. linsecomii x Vitis rupestris. NCBI lineage: Eukaryota > Viridiplantae > Streptophyta > Magnoliopsida > Vitales > Vitaceae > Vitis > Vitis aestivalis var. linsecomii x Vitis rupestris. The sequence goes on along the minus strand of JAJJMG010036866.1, from coordinate 85,475 downwards.
TATGGTCAAATTATATATATATATTGAAAAATGGTGTGGGTACAAATTTTATTTTGTCTTATGATTCTTCCATTCCTAGTTGTCAATTGATGGTTTGTATTTCAATAGCACGAGCCCATTTTTCGTTCAAACCATCCAATACCAAAGGGATAATTGTGGAATGCGCTGACGAAGGAGTAACCCTAGGTAACAACGAAAGGTCAACAGTACTAAAAGAAAGGATATTCTTAGGGAAAGTTGTGTTTTCATGGGCCAATATGGTAATAATATTGTTTTTGGAACCCAGGTTTGTGAAATGGGAAAAACATTTGTTAATGTGGAAACTTATATCAGTTTCATGCACTCTGAGCTGGTTGTGTTTTTTCTACCGAGCTTGCCCCTCCAGGTATCCACGTCAGCAGCCCATCTCAGCACGGGCTGAAACTAAACCAGTTTTCTTTTGCAAAATCAAACACAAAAAACACCCTAGGCGACTGACCGTTGTTCCTCCCTCTGTCTCATTTGGTACCCATTCCTCTCATCTTTCTACACTCTGTCACGGAGGCGAAGCAGAGGTTCCCACTAGAAAACCCTAGCGTTTAGCCGTTCTTTCTTCCCTCTCTCTCATTTTTGCAGCCATTCCTCTCATCTGTCTTCACTCCGTCACCGAGGCGAAGCAGAGAATCTTGTATATTTTTCAACAATTTCTCTCATTTAATTTCTGAAGCCTTTAATCCCCAATCTAGTTTTCTATCTTCAGCCCCTTCTCCTCTCAAAGTCCTAACCATTTGGACTCAATCATCCCAATTTCGTCACCCCTTCGGATCGAAGAGGGTGTGAAAATTTGCAAAATTTCACACATTTGAAAGTATAAACCTTTACTTGAAAACCTGAATCGAAATTTTTGTTGCTTGTGGTAATTGTGAAGAACCAAATGGAGCACTTCATTGAAACAAGGTCGAGTTAAGAAGACGGCTTGAGGAGGGTACGTGTTGACTGAAAATCTGGTTTAAGATAGCGAACCGGAATGGAAGTGACAACTCTGATATATTGGGTTCATGAAGAAGAATCTCGTGTTCTTCTCATTGGATCACATTTTTCTGTAACCTTCATATCAAATGTGAAGGTAATTAATTTGTATTTAGGGTTGTTTTTTTAATATTTTTTTTGTTTAAACTGGAGCAGAAGAGTGATTTTCGAGTGGTTGTTGTATTTGCAATTTTTCCTCCATTGGTGAGGGCATAGGTTGAGGCGAATGTCGATTTTGGATCGTATGAGCGGCTGTTCGATCTCAATATTTTTTGTGTATTGGAGACTCATGAAATGGAAAAATGTTGTGGACATATTTAGAAATTGGGTGGAAAACTTGTGTATTTATTCAGATTTTTAGACTGATGGTAATAATTGATGAATATAATTAGGCAATATCATATATTGGCGATTAAAATGCATAAATTATGTGTTGGTTAGTAGAAATTGTTGGTAGTGTTTGTGAATTTGTAATGTTTGTTGGAATTTGTAGTGTACATCTTTTGTCAACGAAGACAGAATTGTTTCATCGCATCAGGTACTACCTTAATGCAAAACATGTACTACCTTAATGAGCTTGAGGTACTACATTAATGTACATCAGGTACTATCTTAGTGCATATTTGAGAAATGTTGTTGTTGTGTGACTTAAGACACAATTAGTTCATTTCATTACACATTGCAGCATGACATTGTTATGTTCTCATAGGTTACTCCACCGGTGGCGTATGTAATCATAACAAATTTCATGTACTACCTTAATGCACATAAGGTACTACCTTAATGGTCTTCAGGTACTACCTTAATGTACCTCAGGTAGTACCTTAACACACCTGCGAGAAATGTAGTCATTCTGTGACTTCAGATTTTTATTAGTTAATTTCATTACCTATTGTAGCATGACATTGTTATGTTCTCATAGGTTACTCCAACGGTACCTTATGTAATCATAAGAAATTTCAGGTACTACCTTAGTGCACATAAGGTACTACCTTAATGGTCTTCAGGTACTACCTTAATGTACCTCAGGTACTACCTTAACGCACCTGCGAGAAATGTAGCCATTTTGTGGCTTCAGATTTTTATTAGTTAATTTCATTACCTATTGCAGCATGACATTGTTATGTTCTCATAGGTTACTCCAACGGTACCTTATGTAATCATAAGAAATTTCAGGTACTACCTTAATGCACATAAGGTACTACCTTAATGGTCTTCAGGTACTACCTTAATGTACCTCAGGTACTACCTTAACACACCTGCGAGAAATGTAGTCATTCTGTGACTTCAGATTTTTATTAGTTAATTTCATTACCTATTGCAGCATGGCATTGTTATGTTCTCATAGGTTACTCCAACGGTACCTTATGTAATCATAAGAAATTTCAGGTACTACCTTAATGCACATAAGGTACTACCTTAATGGTCTTCAGGTACTACCTTAATGTACCTCAGGTACTACCTTAACGCACCTGCGAGAAATGTAGCCATTCTGTGACTTCAGATTTTCATTAGTTAATTTCATTACCTATTGCAGCATGACACTACCTTAAACCATATTCGATAAATTTTGCTCTCCCGACAATTTTTCACTCTCAATATTTATTTAATCATATTGTTGTTTTCTCATTTTTCTGGTTATGTCAAGTTACGATGGTTTTGGTTGGATACGGAAGGTGATCATGTGAAGCAAATATTTATTAGTTTTCTACCACATTTATTTTTTTCTATAACAACCTGTACATGGTTTAAAGCACAAAATTAGCAAAATGCACAATCATTTAGGAACCCTGAGTAGCCCTTGCCAATGAGGATGCGCAATAGTCCTGAACCCTGGTAGATTAGGATTTGAAGGGCACCATTGCAAACTATTGGTATACCAGCAAACTGTTTCTAATGTAGTAAATCAAACCAAACAAACCTCCCACCTTACCAATAACATTAATAGAAGATGCTATGTAAAAGCTTACACAATAACTTAATATGAAAGGAAAGCCGTCAAACAATTTACTAATGTGAGTATAGAAAGATAAACTAAAACTGCATCAGTGTACAATCAAATAGGTTCCAGTCTATGTTTGTTGTTCTCTTATGAAATTAGTACCATACCCCATAATAAACCTATCACTTTGGATCATATCTTACAATCACAGTTGTTGTCCAATCAGTCGCCAATACAACACTGACCAGCACCCTTAACTATAATAAAAGAACAAATACTGAGTGTTGTCCATGTTCCTACTCCCTTCCTTTACAATATTGAAGGAAAAATGAACAGCCCTATTACACTGTTGTTACTGCGTCCCATATGCTCCAGCAGCAGCATCACCAGGTACTCTTCCTTTCCCTTACACGTTAGCCATTCTTGTACATAAAGTCCTTATATTCAGCATAACCCAACTGTCACTGTTACAATGGGATGTGGAATACTTCATCAGATACATCACATATAGAACATAAATAATGGTTTTACAATTGGAACAAATCACATCAGCACACAACATGATATGAATTAATAAATTTTGGACAAACTACAATCAACCCTTGGTCATTTTGGTACGTAGCAGCAGATAGGAAGAAACTTATCATGAACTATGAAGTCACAAATGACATGCGGCCATAATTGTATCTCTGACACTGTTGCGTTCATTGAGCACTAGTTGCAGCACTAGCTGGAGTTTGTACATGTTCGTCTTGTCCTACAGAAATGGGAAAAAATTATTCCATGCGGTTAGGAAAAAAACAAAGAAAAACAGTCCAAGTTTGATAGTGTAAACCAACTCTAACCTCTGCCACTGAAGTAGTTAAGGTCGCCCCATTCCAAAATTCCATGAACTTTAGAACGAGGACACCACAATCGGACCTATAACACATCATAAATGTGTTAGATGATAGAAATCTGATAAATCAAATTATTTAGAAATGTTTGTTTTCGTTGGAATATCTGAATACTTTAGCCATTCAGCTGTTGGAGAAGGTGTGGTTGGACATGCACAAAACTTGAGACATCCGCATCCATATGGATTCTATATGCATGCAGTGCTTTGTGGAGTGCCATTGATAATCGTCGCGTTGCAGCACTGATGTTGTTGCCCCGCCTTAGGGGCAATGACGAAAGTATCTCAACTCTTCTAGCTGCAAAATTAACAACATGCACGTGCCAGTGATTATTCTCGCAAACCGGGATGAACATCTGCATAACAATTCAAGAGTTATTAGCTTTTATGTCATTACTTTATAGTCATTCCCAATACCCTTGCATTTATTACTATGGAATTGAACTTTAGCTATGTTCATTTACCATGTCACATGAACTAAGATCATGGCCCAATGTGTTAGGATCTAGATACATAGCGCATCTTTCCAGGATGAATTGCGTGGTTGCATTAGATTTGAGGTTGCTCAGAACAACCTGTTCAAGGGTGAGGTGAATCAATACAAACATCAACATCTACTCTTCTAGTTTTAGACCAAGTGAATTTAGGATATTAGAGGGCTCACCGAGAATGAAGGCTCAAAAAAGTGTGCACGAGTTGGTGGTGCTTGCTGTCCATTCATCATGCGAGAGACAATCGCAACAATCTGCCAAAGTTGTGTAAAATAACATATTTTACAACCTCCATCAACACTTTATCGATTCATATGACTTATTAATTGTGAATTTAGTAAGGCATAAGGATAAGTAACCTACCATTGAATTAACCCACCGCCCTTCATTTAGACAAGAAAGTTCCTCCCGTGTAATGTACATCTCATACATGTCACACAAAATCTCACTACAATGACATGAAAGTAAATTTGTCATGATGTTGTAGAGTTATTGACCTATAAAATTATTATAAGAATGAGTTTTAGAAATCTTAAGTGTACCTAGGATCACCCATTTCAGCCAAAGCATAATCTGCTACTACCCGATCTGCATGAGGTATTTTTGGGAATTGTTTAACACATTGGGCGACAAACGGACTTTTGCAAGCGGGAGGACGCTTGACAATCCTCTTAGCGGTCCGCTTATATCTCTTCACCGATGAAGGTTTAGGGGTTTGGCTGCCACTCCCACCTGCGCCTTCACCTTCTTCCGCATCCTCTACTGTCATTACTGTCACTTCAGCTGGAAGGGATGCCTCTGCTTGAGACTGTGGGACCAGTGGCTCGGAATAAGTGGGAGCTGGTGATGGTCCCATTCCAACTGGCGAATGTGGAGTTGGTACGAGGCTGTCTTCTGGTTCAATTTCCTCAATTGATGGCTGCCTCACTGGTGTTGCCCGCATTGGTTGATCTTTAGTGTGGTGCTCTGCTGATGGGCAAGGGACGGAAGAATTCCCCTCTGATCCACCGCGCCGGCAACGTAATGCACCCACATCCCGCACCAAAGACAAAGCTAATCTAAGCATAGTCTCTGATGTCTCACTCATGCGGGCTTCAATAACCTGTTATAAAGTGGAACAACAAAGATTATAAGCATAGTATTGTATGGAGTCTGTATGGAACAACATGTATGAGTGGTTAGTGGCTATGCAATACCTCTGTAGCATCGTCACCGGCTGTGGAGGTCGAGGCTACTGATGGTACCTGCATGTGAGGTGTGCTTTGTGGCTGATAGCTTGTATGTGGAAGTGAATACAATTTAATTTATGCATGACTTGAAAACAGCCTGTAGGTCCTATGTTTGACAAACTGAACCCCATTGGGTTAACAATAAAGACAACTTTTATTCATATATGAATTATTTGAATATTAAAAAATGAAGTTTCCAGTCGTCACACAGCTTGTACCCAAGGTTGGCTCAGGTAGTACCTGATGTTGACTAATGCAGTACATACAGTCGATTCAGGTCGTACATTCAGGAATAATGAGGTAGTACATAAGCTTAACTTACCAGTACAATAAGGTTAACCAACTGATCACCAAAACAAACAATATATAGATAAAAATGCATTTCATCCATTCTGACCAGCATTCCCTATTTTCTATTTATGTTATGAAGGGAATTAAACCAATGTATGGATACCAATAGTTCCTATATAGCCTTTCCTATTACCATTTTCTAAAACGGATCTCTGAATCAATATCAATTACTAATCAACAAGAACATTAACATATAGTAACCATACATATGTTACTATATGTTTGAAGAAATGGGACGTGATTTGAAACTATACATATAAAACAAAAACAAAAAAACACAACGAAAACTTTAGCACCCATCAACCATCAATATCACAAAAACCCAAAAAACTGAGTAATTTGGAACAACTTTCCCATCTAAAATCACCATTTCTTAACAACTTTTTTCCCTCTCAAAATGAAAACTTCATCTCGAAAAATTGTTCCCTTTTGGTCATCCATTGCATAGCTCAATCCAAAAACACAATCCAATAAATGGGTTTCACTAAAAATGCATTGTTTCCCAATACCCAAAAACACCATTAGGAAAAAAAAAAATTCCTTTTTCGCTAATCAATTCAAAATATGTTTTTCTCAGTTCTAAACCAAAACCAAAACAAATGCCTTTTTCAACGAAACAATTCCCAACCCATATTCTTGCCTTCACTTTATATCAAAACAACAGAGTTGCGATAATTTTCCAATCCAAATAAAACAGTACAAAATCAGATTTGAAAAAGACGATGATGATTCATTACCAACAGATTTAAAATTTCAGTACCAACTCCTAAATGCCAACATTTGAGCCACGCCTGGTTCAGAAAAAACCCACACAAACAGCAGATTTTCATGAATGAGAATGCGAATGCAAAACAGGGAACGAATGGCTTACCTCGATAGAGAAAATCTAAGATGTGACAAATCGGATTAAGGCCTTCTCAACTGAAATCTGCTTCGCCTCGGTGACGGAGTGAAGAAATATGAGAGGAATGGGTATCAAATGAGAGAGAAGAAAGAAAGAACCCTCGGCTACATTATTTTTATAGGATTTTCTGCTTTGCCTTGGTGACCAAGTGAAAACAGATGAGAGGAATGGGTGCCAAAATGAGAGAGAGGAAAGAAAGAACGGTCGATCGACTAGGGTTTTCTTGTGGGAACCTCTGCTTCGCCTTGGTGATGGACTGCAGAAAGATGAGAGGAATGGGTACCAAATGAGAGAAAGGGAGGATGAAAGGTCGGTCGCCCAGGGTGTTTTTGTGGGAAGCTCAATATTTGATTTTGCACAAGACAACCAGTTCAGTTTCAGCCCGTGCTGAGATGGGCTGCTGACCTAGATACCTGGAGGGGCAATTTCGGTAGAAAAAAAACAACCGGCTCAGAGTGCATGAAACTGATATAAGTTTCCACATTAACAGATGTTTTTCCCATTTCACAACCCTGGGTTCCAAAAACAATATTATTACCATATTGGCCCATGAAAACACAACTTTCCCATATTCTTATCCGAAAAAAGAGTCAAGTCCGTAAGCATTTCTTCCAAAGTCCTCTCAGCTTAACTTATCGAAGTCGAAATAGGCATAGTTTCGAATTAAGCACTGTTTAAAACAACAGTACGGGCAGGTGATAGAATCTGCTGGTTTTGTTCTTGAGAAACCAAAGCTCCAGCAGTACAAGCATTTCTTCATTTCCGTTTTGGGCGGAACTCTAAAGCTCCGGTAGTATCCCCGAGTTCAAGTTCGTCTTCATGCTCCATCTCAGATGCCTAACTCGTTCACTCTTGCACAAGGTTCACTATTGGTGTTACGACCCAAATTCCGGCCGACCCAAAATTTGGTCTATGACCCTAGGTCAAATGTTTGACCCTAAGGGTTCCTCCTACATCATGCTAGCAGTCAACCAAAACACTCTGAATTTTTTTTTTCTTTCTACACGTACATCACACTAGAGTTCTTCCCAACTAATAATATACCAAACAATACTCAAAAACAATAAGATTTAATAATTATCATTACAGTCCAAAAATAAAAGTTCGCAGTTAAACAACTTAATCAAAATAAGGTCTTATTACAAGTCCATAATTTACTGTTTACTAAAACAAGTCCCAAAACCACAAACATAATAAATACAACATGCTCCACTAGGCCGTTCCAGGGGCATCCTAAAGTCCTTCCTGCCTCACCTGTGGATCCTCAAGAGTGATATCTGCATCTAAAAAGATGTAAAAAAGGAAGGAGTGAACATTCCACATTGCTCAATAGGGTGCCTAACACCCAAGGGGTTAATAGGGATTACTAAGTTCCAAATAACACAAAAGAAGCATCTTAACAATATTGATCAAGCCACATAATTTAATATATAATATTATACACAATTCCACAATATGCAACAATTAAATGAAATGCATATGAACGTGTGACACACAGTCATACAATGCACCATCGTTCTCGGGCTTTCACCAAAGAATACGCGTCCGCACCCAAATACACTCCCCATTTGGAGTCTTCCTGAGGTAAACTTTTGGGTCTTTCATCCTAGGGATCTCTCTCCCTTCTTAATTTGCCTCACATAGGCCTTTTCTTTTCATCACTATTTCATTTTTTTTTTTTTTCCATTTCATACACTTTTCACAATTTTTATCCTTTCTTCAAATAACCATGATGCAAATGAATGTCATGAGGTTAATTACTCTCATTCATATGTATCATCAATATCATTGGAATTACAGTCATGCCACAATTCCAAAATTTCCCAACAATTCTAACAATTCCAACAATTCCAACAATCTCAATAATCCAATATAATTATTTTCCCACAATAAAATCACCAAAAATTTTCTAACAATTTCTCAAAAATTCACATATCAATAAATTATCACTTATACCACAATTTCGAAAATTTCCAACAATTCTAATAATTTCTAATAATCAGATATAATTAATTTTCCACATTAAAATTACCAAAAATATTCCAACAAATTCTCAAAAATTTACATATCAATAAATTTGAAATTATACCATAATTTCGGAATTTTTCGGCAATTCCAATAATTTTAGCAACCCAAAACAATCATTTATCAACCAAAAAGAAATTCCCGAAATCACAAAAATTCCAAAAAAATTCATAATCATCCAAAAAAATTTCTATAGGATCAACATTACCTACTTAACTTATAGTGACAAGATCTACAATTTTTTTCCAAGGAAAAACGCATTTAATTAAAGTTTTAGGGTTAGGTTCCCCTACCATAGATTTACGAATCCAATCGTTAAAATTAAGATCGTTCATCGTAGAATCGTTCCTATCATCGAGTAGAACATCTCCTCAAATTTTCAGGCGAAACAGACATCGTTCGGCCTTCCAAATGGCCGGCCAAAGTTCCGGCAGGATGACTTTCTCCACAGTCGCCTAGGCCTCTTCCCCTTTCTACCACTTTCCAACCTTTGTTTCTTTTCCTTTCTTTTTTTCTTTTAAAACCTAATTCCCTTTGTTTTTAATCCAACCACAACCCACGACCCAATATCCAAAAGCCCATTAAATTAATTCTTTTTTTTTTCTTTTTATTCCATTTGCTTTGTTTCATTTCCAATTCATTTCATTTTTCATTTTTTTTAACAACACGCAAATTAATTTATTAAACACCAACCCAAAAATTTAATTTTCTCGATTTTATTATTAAGCAATTTAATTTAATTTTTATTTAATTAATTCTAATTAATTTTAATTAATTCACTTTTAGTTTTTGTTTTCGTTTTTGTTTTTCGTTTCTAGAAATTTTCAATTTCTAAAATCCTAAGAAATTTTCTGCCATAAGGCTGACGTGGCACAAAATTTTCAACTCGCCTAATTGACTAATAAAATAATTCAAATTTTGTCAATCCAAAATTAACACGTGTTCTCTAAACACTTTTCTTTTTTACTTTTCAACCACCACTCAAAAGAAGACTTTTCAAACTAGAATTTCCAACGTGGCCTAAAAACCTGATCATTACATCCTACCCCCCTAAAAGAAATTTCGTCTTGAAATTTAAATGAGTTTACCTTAAAAATTGTAGAAGAGTTGCGGATAGTGTTGTTTCATTTCTTCCTCAGGTTCCCAAGTGGCTTCTTCTATCTCATGGTGTTGCCATCACACTTTAACTGCGGGAATCACCTTATTCCTGAACCTATACTCTCCAACCTCCAGAATTTGTAAAGGTTCCTCCACATAAGAAGTATTTTCACCAATCTGAACATCTTGCAAGTCCACTACCCAAGTTGGATCTAGAGTACACTTCCTTAACATCGACACATGGAAGACATCATGCACAAGGGACAACTGTTGAGGCAAGATTAACTTGTATGCAACTAGGCCAACTTTCTTATCAATCTGAAATGGTCCCACAAATCTAGGGGCTAACTTTCCTTTTTTCCCAAATTGAAATATGCCTCTTCGAGGGGACACTTTTACAAATACCCAATCCTCTTCCTCAAACTCCAAGGACCTTCTCCTTTGGTCTGCATAACTTTTCTGCCTATCTTGGGCAATCTTAAGCTTTTCCTTGATGAGTTGTATCTTTTTTATAGTCTCTTGGACAATCTCCGGTCCCAACAAATGACTTTCACCCATCTCTATCCAATACAAGGGTGATTTACAAGGTCTCCCATATAGTGCTTCATAAGGTGCCATGCCAATACTAGATTGATAACTGTTGTTATAAGCAAACTCTGCCAAAGGTAAGTAATCTGCCCAATTTCCTTTATAGTCCAAAACACAAGCCCTTAATATGTCTTCTAAGATCTGGATCACTTTTTCTGATTGACCATTTGTCTAAGGGTGAAAAGCAGTGCTAAAATTCAATTGGGTGCCCAAAGCCCTTTGTAAACTCTGCCAAAACTAAGAAGTAAACTTAAGGTCCTTGTCAGACACTATAGATAAAGGTATCCCATGCAATCTCATAATCTCTTGTATATACAACTTAGCCAAAGAGTTCATGGAATCAGTAGTCTTCATGGCTAGAAAATGAGCTAACTTAGTAAGACGGTCCACAATCACCCAAACTCCATTTTTCTTGCTTCTAGATCTTGGCAACCCTATCACAAAGTCCATAGTGATATGATCCCACTTCCACTCAGGTATAGGTAAAGGTTGCAACAACCCTACAGACCTCTGGTGTTCAACCTTCACTTGTTGACAAATATGACAGTTGGCTACAAACTGAGCAATATCTTTCTTCATCCCACTAAGGTGGATGGTATACTTTGCCCTATGAACATCTGCTAGAAGTTGATTCCTCAACTCCACATCTCTTGACACACAATCTCCTTTTAAACCTCACACTCCCATTTACATGCATAGACCAATTTTCATCTACTTCACCTTCTACCAATTGGCCTTTAACCTTTTCTAAAAACTCATCACAAACTTGGGCCTCCACTATTCTTTGGATAACCATTGGTCTAGCCGATATACTATACAAGCATGGACCTTGTCCTTCCCAACCAAGACATAGCTTAAAATCCTCAATAACTGCATGCATCTCAAACTCTCTCAACCTCAAGCTAGACAACTGGCCATAGCTTTTCCTACTCAAGGCATCTGCTATAACATTCGCCTTTCCAGGATGGTAATGAAGAGCAAAATCATAATCTTCCAATATCTCCATCCATCTTCTTTGCCTAGAGTTCAGATTCTTTTTAGTGAAAATGTATTTCAAACTCTTGTGATCAAAGTACACCTCAAACTTCTCTCCATACAAATAGTGTCTCCCAGTCTTAAGGGCAAACACCACTGCTGCAAGCTCCAAATCATGTGCTGGATAATTCCGCTCATGCTGCTTTAATTGTCTTAAGGCATAAGCTACCACCTTGCCTTGCTATATTAGCACACATCCTAGCCCCACTGTAGAAGCATCACAATAAACCGTAAATAACTCTCCACTAATAGGAGCAGTTAACACTGGGGCAGTGGTCAATTTCCGCTTCAACTCCTGGAAAGCATTCTCACACTCCTCCTTCCATTCAAACTTCACTCATTTTCTAGTCGACCGAGTCATTGGTGCTGCAATCATAGAGGAGTCTTCCAAAAACCTCCTATAATATCCAGCCAACCCCAAGAAACTTCTAACCTCAAATACATTAGTAGGCCTTTGCCACTCTTGCACAACTTCCACCTTGGAATGGTCCACTGCTATTCTTGCCTCAGAAACCACATGGCTTAAGAAATTCACTTTAGTAAGCCGAAACTCACTTTTTTCCAACTTCCCATACAAATGATGTCTTCTTAAAGTTCTAAGGGTGGTCACCAAATGCTGCTTATGCTCATCCAAACTCCTTGAGTAGATCAAGATGTCATCCACAAAGACAATCACAAACTGATCCAAGTAAGCACAGAATATTCTGTTCATTAAATCTATGAAAGCAGCAGGGGTATTAGTTAACCCAAAAAGCATGACTAAGAATTCATAATGCCCATATCTTGTTCTAAAAGCGGTTTTAGGAACATTTTTTTTCGTAACCCTCAATTGATGATACCCAGTTCACAAGTCAATCTTACTAAAATACTTTGCACCCTTCAACTGAACAAACAAGTCATCTATCCTTGGAAGAGGATACTTATTCTTCACAGTAACTCTATTCAACTTCTTATAGTCAATACACAACCTCAAGGTGCCATCCTTCTTCTTCACAAACAACACTGGGGTTGGGGCTCCCCATGGCGATGTACTCGGATGAACAAAACCCTTACTCAACAATTCCTCCAATAGAGTTTTCAACTCGTTCAACTCAAGAGGTGCCATCCTATAGGGGAATACTAAAATAGGATCCGTTCCTGGGTAGACTTTAATAGAGGAATCAAACTCTCTATGTGGTGGTAAACCTGGAAACTTGTCTGGGAATACATCCTAAAACTTTCTCACCACTGGAATTTCTGTAATGTCCTTCAGGGCTTTCTCCTTACTACGAAGGCAAGCTAGGAAATTTATTGATCCCTTCCTCAACACGTACTGATAGCACGGATCGGAATGCGAAAAAGGCAAACCAACATACTTCCCTCTAACAAAGCAAACCTCAAATCCATTTGGCAGGCAAAATATTATCCTGCGGTGATGACAATCAATAAGCGCTCTATACATCGTCAACCAATTCATTCCTAAGATAACATCATACCCAATCATATCCAAAATCCTCAAATCCACCTTAAGTGCTCTATCCGCCAAGGTCATAACGCACCCCTTGCATATTCTATCAACTCTAGAATTCTTACCCATAGGGGACTCAATAAGTAACAGATTTTCTACCCTTTCCATTTTCAACCCTAATGCACTAGCACAAGATGCAGAAATGAAAGAATGAGTTGCACCAGTATAAAAAAAAACATGCACCCAAGTACTATATACCAAAATCATACCTTCTACCAAAAGGACGTCCTTCTCTGGCTCTATTGGGGTGAAGGCAAAAACTCTTCCTATTGCCTGCCTCCCTCTACCTCTAGCATTCAACCCCTGAGAAGAACTGGTCTGACTACTCATGGTAGCTGTCTTGGCTCCCTGCACTGCTAGGGGTAAATGTGTCATTTGGTAGTGAGACAACTGAAACTGAGGGGGCTGGAAATGCACTACCGGCTACTGCTGGGAACCTCCCTGAGACTAAGGTCGAGTCTACTGTGTGGCCCACAATGGGCAAGCCTTCCATAAGTGGTCTCCTGCTCCACAACCATAACATACTCTAGTAGTAGCCGCCCTTTGAACACTTTGCTTACCTCCCGCATAGAACGAAGAATGCCCCTCAAACTACTAACTCCTTTGCCTCTGTCGCGGGTCCTGGGATCTCCTTTGGGAACTTTCCCCGATTCTTTGTTTCCCTTTTCTATCCCCCATTTGCTCCCGAATTTGGTTGGTTTCCTCAATGTCCTGTTCCACCAACAAAGCCCTCTTGACCAACTTAGAACAGTCCCTTATTGCCAGTGTGACTAATCTATTCCTAATAGTAGGCCTCAACCCCGGCTGGAACCTCCTAGCATTTTCTCCTTCCTCACTGATCATCCCTAAGGTGAATCTGGACAACTCCAAAAAGTGTGACTCATACTCCAGCACCGACATGGTTCCTTGGATGAGGTGCTCAAACTCCATCCTCTTGGCATGCTTAGCCACCTCTCCAAAGTACTTGCCTAGGAAGATTCTCTCAAATTTCTCCTAGGTCATAACCTCAGTATCATACACTCTTTTCATTGATTCCCACAAGAAATTAGTTTTGTCAACAAGCATGTATGCCGCCAGACTTACCCTAATTTCCTTAGGTATGTCCAACCCCACTAGAATTCTTTTCATCCTCCTCAACCAATGTTCAGCTACTTCCGTATTAGGCTTTCCATTAAAAGATGGAGGTTGCATCACCATGAATCTCTTCATTGCCTCTATCTGTCTCATTACTAGCCTCTCAAAGCGACTCCTCCTGTGACAGTGATCTGAATCCTCTTGGCCCTGGGTACCTCCAGACCTCCTGGAACCCTAGCCTCTCATCAACTGGGCAGTCTCTTTCCACTCCCTTCTTACTTCTTGGAGTTCTTCTTTTACCGACTCCAACTTCTCATCTCTCTCAGATCTTTCTCTTCTGGTCCTTCCTGCCATTTCAAATTGAACAAGCCCTAATTCAACCACACTTCTAAGATGAGCAAAATAAATTCACATATAACCATTTAACAACTTCAACAACTATCAAAACTTTCACTTTCATACAATCACAATACACAATTCAACATAATTAACAACAAAATGTTTCTTACTATCATCAACAAGCACCATCACAAGACTTTTCAAACATTAAGAATCAACAATTAAATAATTCAATTAATAATCAACTCGTTAGCTAACACATACAAAAAATCATAACATTACAATACACACAAACACCCACAAACATTGACCCCAAGGTATTATTGCAACCTTGGCTCTGATACCACGCTGTTACGACCCAAATTTCGGGCGACCCAAAATTTGGCCCATGACCCTAGGTTAAAGGTTTGACCCTAAAGGTTCCTCCTACACCACACTGGCAGTCAACCAAAACACTCTGAATTTTTTTTTCTACACATACATCACACTAGAGTTCTCCCCAACTAACAATAAACCAAACAATACTCAAAAGTAACAAGATTTAATAATTATCATTACAATCCAAAAATAAAAGTTTGTAGTTAAACAACTTAATCAAAATAAGGTCTCATTACAAGTCCATAGTTCACTGTTTACTAAAACAAGTCCCAAAACCACAAACACAATAAATACAACATGCTCTACTAGGACGCTCCAAGGGCATCCTAAAGTCCTCCTTACCCCACCTGTGGATCCTCAGGAGTGATTTTTGCATCTAAAAAGATGTAAAAAGGAGTGGGTAAGCATTCCACATTGCTTAGTAGGGTGCTTAACACCCAAGGGGTTAATGGGGATTACTAAGTTCCAAATAACATAAAAGAAGCATCTCAATAGTATTGATCAAGCCACATAATTTAATCTCTAATATTATACATAATTCCACAATATGCAACAATTAAATGAAATGCATATGAACGTGCGGCACACATTCATATAATACACTGTCGTTCTCGAGCTTCCACCAAAGGATACGCGTTCGCACCCAAATACACTTCCCATTCGGAGTCTTCCTGATGTAAAATTTTGGGTCTTTCACCCTAGGGATCTCTCTCCCTTCTTAATTCGCCTCACACGGGCCTTTACTTTTCATCACTGTTTCATTTTTTTCTTTCTTTTTTCCATTTCATACACTTTTCACAATTTTTATCCTTTCTTCACACAAGCATGATGTAAATGAATGTCATGAGGTTAATTACTCTCATTCATATGTATCACCAATATCATTGTAATTACAATCATGCCACAATTCCAAAATTTCCTAACAATTCCAACAATCACAATAATCTAATATAATTATTTTCCCACAATAAAATCACCAAAATTTTTTCAACAATTTCTCAAAAATTCACATATCAATAAATTATCACTTATACCACAATTTCGAAATTTTTCAACAATTCTAATAATTTCCAATAATCAAATATAATTAATTTTCCACATTAAAATTACTGAAAATATTCCAACAAATTCTAAAAAATTCACATATCAATAAATTTGAAATTATACCATAATTTTGGAATTTTTTGACAATTCCAATAATTTTAGCAACCCAAAACAATCATTTATCAACCAAAAAGAAATTCCCAAAATCAAAAAAATTCCAAAAAAATTTCTACAACATCAACATTACCTACTTAACTTATAATGACAAGATTTATAATTTTTTTCCAAGGAAAAATGCATTTAATTAAAGTTTTAGGGTTAGGTTCCCCTACCATAGATCTACGAATCCAATTGTTAAAATCAAGATAGTCCACCGTAGAATCGTTCCTCTCGTCAAGTAGAACACCTCCTCAAATTTTCAGGCGAAACGGATGTCGTTTGGCCGTCCAAATGGCCGACCAAAGTGTCAGCAGGATGACTTTCTCCACAGTCGCCTAGGGCTTTTCCCATTTCTGCCACTTTCCAACCTTTGTTTCTTTTCCTTTTTGTTTTTCTTTTAAAACCCAATTCCCTTTGTTCTTAATCCAACCACAGCCCATGGCCCAATATCCAAAAGCCCATTGAATTAATTCCTTTTTTTTTTTTTTTTCCATTTGCTTTGTTTCATTTCCAATTCATTTCATTTTTCATTTTTTTTAACAAGACGCAAATTAATTTATTAAATACCAACCCAAAAATTTAATTTTCTCGATTTTATTATTTAGAAATTTAATTTAATTTTTACTTAATTAATTCTAATTAATTTTAATTAATTCACTTTTCGTTTTCGTTTTAGTTTTTCGTTTCTGAAAATTTTCAATTTCTAAAATCCTAAGAAATTTTCTACCATAAGGCTGAAGTGACGCAAAATTTTTGAACTTGCCTAATTGACCAATAAAATAATTCGAATTTCACTAATCCAAAATTAACACGTGTTCTCCAAACACTTTTCTTTTTTATTTTTCAATTACCACTCAAAAGAAGACTTTTCAAACTAGAATTTCCAGCGTGGCCTAAAAACCTAGTCATTACAATTGGGATACGTGCCTTAGGAAAAGTAGACAACATGTATTCTACAGGAGTTTGATTTCGCTTAATAGCTTCTTCAGCAAGCTAACGTTGAGCCTTTGTTTGTCTCCAAATTCCTTCAGCTCTTTTATTTTCTTGTTCAACATTTTTCTTCTCCATCGCAGCAGCTTTGAGTTTCTTTATGAGTGCATAGTCAGGCAAATCATTGATCACTTTGTGAATCCTTGGATTATAGCCATAGGATGTAGATTGAATATGAGGAATCTGTTGAATGACGAATGAAACTGAATGTGTATAAAGTTCGTCAAGGGGATTACTCAATAGTAAAAACTTGTGCTCTTGCTTGGTAACCGATAATCTTAAAACGAACTTTACCTTCTCGAATTTATCCATAAGGGGCCACTCTACTCGCCTACCTCACGAGAACTCGCCTACACCAAAAAAAAAAAAGACGAATTAAAAAAGAAGAGAGAAATAGAGGAAGAGAGTCAGAATGGTATGTGCACATACCTGGTTTGCGTAAAGAATGATTTAAACGATAAATCCAAGTAGGAAAACTCAAAGGACATCCCTAAGCTCCGGATAGTATGATATAACCTTGAGTCACTCCCTTGTTAGTGGTTGGAAGATCAACTACTAGTTACAAGGAGTGAGTATCAAATGAAAGAAAAAACTTGCCGCTGTGATAGCTTGACTTCAAAGTATAAATAAAGAAGATTTCTTCTGAACCAAGATTGAGGATGTATTGATGATTTAGAATAGACACACCCATTAGTACATAAATAATATTAGGATGAACATGAGCAGGATGGATTTGTGTATAATACAAAAATTGATGCACAAGTGATAGTAATGGAAAACCAAGACCCGCCTCGAAGTGTTGATGAGGCTAAAATATCACATTAGAATTGTCCCAAAGATGAGAAGTATCTTGCACATGATATGTTCAATGAAAATTGAGTTCTTGCATTTCGGGTAGAGTTAGTTTATGACTCTAGAAACCCCTAAGCAAACTACGCGAACTTGACCTCATTTCAGAAGACTCATCGGGGTCACCAATTGGCTCCATAGCTTCCCTTTCGAACTAGGCTAAATTGGACGAGTGGTCCGTACGCGTCTAGAACATCTAGGAATAAAATACGAAATTTTAGAAAGGGACATGAAACCCTAGGAAAAAGAAATCCACAGCTTCAAGGAAAAAGAACTTGTTACCTTTGAAGATAGGATTTTTCATAAGAATATGAACCCAGAACTAAGGAAAGAAGTGCTTCTTCAAAAACAAAGGGAAAATGGTGTGGAAAAACATATGAAATTTGACCCAAAAAAAAGCAAAAGGAATCGCAAGAACACCTATAACATGACAATGAAAACTATCACACGAAAAGGAGTAGAAGAAAAAAACAAAAGAACAGATAAAAGGTTTAGAAAATTTACCAGAAGAAAGGGTGAGTGAGATGAGAGGTTCAAGAAACCTAAAAGCTAAAACCCTAGAGTATTTGCAGAAAGGAGATTTTTCCAACCTAAGGCTTCGCAAGAAAATCTAACGAAAAGACATTTGTTACCAACACACATTTAAACTTATGGGGGAGGGCCACATGGTCCAATAAGGTAAAACCCACAAGAAAGCATTACTTTTTCCTGCCTGAAGCAAAATAAAGCTTCAAACGAGACAAGGAGACAAGTGTAATGGATATAGGTTTCAAGTACAAAAATTTGTGTGCTCGAGAAAACGAACAAGCTCTCATGTTCTCATGAAAATGAACTATTTGTATTCGCGAACACAGGAGGTCGTATTGAAATATAAAACAAAAAGGAATATTTTTTTTCAATGGGCACACCTTTCTAAGACTTGACATGTGTCCATCTTGGAAAAATATAAAAGCAAAAATGTTGTTCTAGAATGGTAACTTTTTCACCAAAAATATCTACATGGCGTGAAATTATGATTAGCCATCAATTTGTCATTGACGTTTTGCACCATTTTCTTGGCATTGCATCAATTTTGAGGCAGTTGATGTTTCTTCATTCAATAGGTTCCTTCTTCTTGCTTTTATGGGTGAAAGATTTACTTCCTTTTGGTTTTCCTAGATTGCTCTTCCAAACATTCTTTAGCAACTACTCAGGTCATCATTTTCCTTCAAGGGCAAGGTTAGCTATTGTTTTTCCCATATTCACTTTATTATTATTATTATTATTATTATTATTATTATTATTTTAGGTTAAATGACATTGTTCTTCCCTCGGGACCTCTTAGGTGTCTAGTTTCTAATATTTTGTTGGGGTGTTTCTTTTTGGTGTGTTCTTTCTTTGTGTTTTCCTTGGCGCTTGGGACTTGTTGGTAGGATTAAGTTCCCTAGCGAGTTCACATTTTTTACTTTGTCTTATCCATGCTTTCTTCTTTCAAGATTCCCTCTTCTCTAATTTTGTTGTTACTTTCAGTCCTATGGTTGAGTGAGTTGTTTCTTTGTCGGATATGTGACCGAGTCAAGGGGAGGGGGGGGGGGGGGGGGGGGGTGGTGGTTAAGCTAATCCAACCCTAGCCATCCTTGAGTCCGTATAGTTGATGATTTTTCCATTGACAAGTTTAGATTGTCGTTTAGCATCCTTGAAGATGTGAATGTCTTACTCTTTTGTAAGCTAATTTCTAAATTATGCGAAAATCCTTCTTGCTCATATTCATCATAACACCATTCGCATCCTGATGGAATGTTGTATCTTGAACTTACTATATCAGCTCAATCTTTCATTAATAGAAAATTTGTTTATCTACATCATTAAATGAAACAAAAAGGGAATTTCTTTCTGTCAACCTGAAAACATTCCCTTCAACTGGTGACCCATCTTCCTAATTCCAACAAGGATTGGGTATGTGGTCAAGTAATTATGTCCAACAATTGGAAGTCTCTGGTTGGTGAATCGAATGATTTCTACGGACTAAACCATTCACTAACCCTAGTACATGTTTTGTTTTTGTGATTCATTTTGGCTTGCTTCATTCTTGAAGGCTTTGGTTGTAGCATTCTTTGTTGTGTCTTTTGCTAGATAAGAAGATTCATGGTTGGTAGGTTGAGTGAATTGAGAAATCATATTGGGAGTGTTTGAATCGGTTGTACTCCATCGATGCTACTCAATTCAAGTTCTTTTTATTGTTGATTGAGCAGAACCTACGGGGTCTCCTTGCCTGACCAGAGACTTTTCTGCCCCATTTCTACCCCGCATTGCCCCTAATGATCCAGAGCTCGTAACTTATTTCTTTTTTACGGACATACATTATTATGAAGTCGCTCATATGACGGATAAAGAATCAAGGGTGGTTCTTTAGGTAGCGAGGGAAATAAAAAAGTAAGAAGGGACCTTATGACGAACATGTGGGTCCAAAGCCACCCAAGTCGCTAGCTTATATTTTTTAATGAAATTGTCGTCTTCCTCACCCAATTAGGACATACTCGACCTTTACGAGTGTCAGGTCCCCCTTTCATGGTGGTGGTTAGCAAGCTAAAGACATCGAGGATGACACTCTTAACTTAATTGTGGGCTACAAATCCCAGATAGGAAAAATGAAAAAGTTAGAAGCTTCCTTGTCTTCTCGAATACCGACTAGGTCAAGTCAAGATTTAGCATAGTCGTTCTTCGCACAATATAGTGAGCAAATAGTGACATCGCTTATGTGAGTGGCATGGGGAAAAGTAGTGGTGCCTAGGTTGTTGCCTCACGATCTTCCCATGCCTAATCCTCCTACGCCTATATCATTGGAAGAGGTAGGTGTTCTATTGGAGTAGTTTCTAAGTTCTATTAAATAAGACCCTCATTTGGTGGATGTAGGGGCTTTTTTTCCCTTGACAGAGCAAATTGTGATAGAAGTGCCTGGTTACCCTGAATTAAATTTTACTACCAATGTCCCGATAGCTTCTGACCAGGTGGTGCTATTGATTGTTGTTATTAAAGGTCTTGATAGGGATCAAATGATGGAGATGGTTGTCTTTTTCTCTTTTTTCTTCTTATTTTTGTTGCCATATTCATTTTGATTGCCCTTTTTTTTGGTCATATTTTTCTTTTTTTCTTGCTATCTTATGTTCCTTATCTTTAGGCGGTTGCTCTAGTGAGATACTTGAATCACCAACGTTAGTTACTTGATGGAAAGCTAGAAGCTACAAATAAGCTAAGGACTTTTACTGCCTAATTAGCTGATAAATAGAAGGAGCTAGGAGCAAAGTTGATGGCTTGACGTGTGCAAGTAGTTGAATTGGAATCGGCTAACAAACGTCTTTGGGATTCTGCCACGATCAAGCCAAGATTGAGCAGTTGAGAGGCAAATATGACCAATTTCTCTTAGAGTGAGAACAGAGTGCAACTGATATTTCCCAACTCTAGGTAGAGGTTGCCTAGACCAAAATCAAGATGCAAGACCAACGCAAGAAGCTTATTACAGATTTTTCCAAGAAAGTGGTTGATATGTATAAATATGCCTATCACCGATGTAAGCAAAAACACAAGATCCTAGAGGATCTCAATATCGATGAAGATTTCATGACCGATGAGGAGTCAGATGATTAGGGCAACACAAGCCCGAATGTGCCCAGAGTTGGAAAATTAGCTCATGAAGATCCCAAACTCCTTTAAAATACATAGATTCTACTTCTACCTCCCTAGTTCCTTGCCAAAGAATAGCATCATCACTGCTCATTGCTTCATCGTAATCTATGGGATCGTCTCATGATCCTTTAGAATTGTCTCAAAAGACTATCCCAAATACATGAACTTATCTAGTTGTATAACAACCCTCATACTAAGATGAGACACTAATGTACTGTAACTGATTGGAATGGTAGGTGTAGGAACCTCTGGACCTATAGTCCTTTGTGCTAATATTGGAGTGTCTTCAAGTACTTTCCAATCTATGTCACATCTTGCCCTGGTACTTATCATATAACCCTTTTATAGAAATTTGGTATTTGTACTAACAAATATCTTTTGATCAACTTAAGTATAAAAGTAATATCCTCTTGTTCCTCTTGGATACCCAATAAAACAGACATACCTCATACCTTACTTCCAACTTTTCTACCTTTGGTTCCAGCACATGTGCTAGACACCCCCAAATGTGAATGTGTTGCAAATTGGGTTTGCGACATTTCCACATCTGTTTGGGAGTTAAAGGTATTGACTTGGTAGACATTAGGTTGAGAATGTATGTTATAGTCTCCAAGGCATATCCTCAAGAGGATACAAGAAGTGATGAGAAACTCATCATAGATCTTACCATGTTCATCAACGTTCAATTTCTTCTTTCTGCTACTCTATTTTGTTGTGAAGTACTAGGTACACTCAATTGGGATATAATCCCATGCTCCTTGAGGAAAGAATCAAACTAAGTAAAAATGTACTCTCCACCTCGATCAGATTGAATTGTCTTGATATGTTTACCTAATTAGTTTTCCAATTCTGCCTTAAATTCAATGAATTTGTCTAGGGCATTGAACTTCCTATGCTTCAGGTAAACATATCTAAACTTAGAGTAATCATCCGTAAATGTGAAGAAGTACTCATAACTTCTCCTCACATGGACATTAAAAGACCCACACATATCAGTATGCATTAACTCCAAACACTCTTTGGCTTTATATCCTTTAACTATAAAGGGTCCCTCGGTTATTTTGTCTTATATATAAGATTCGTAGACTGAAAGATCCTCTATAATCAAAGAAGGTAAAATTCCAGACTTAACCAATCCTTGGATCTTGTTTCAATAATATGATCTAGGTATAAGTGCCAAATTTGTTTTTTTATTAGTGCTAGGTTCCTTCCTTTTACGTGAAATATGATAATTCTCATTAGTTGGAAAATTGGATAATGGAGAAATATGATAAAGACTATCTATCAATGATTGTGAGCATATAAACGAATTATTCAATTTAAAAAAACATGTTTATTGTTAAAAAGAAATAAATAATTAAGTTTATATAAACTAGAAATCTAAATCAAATTCTTCCTAGACTTAGGAACATAAAGACAATATTTTAATACTAGAAAACTACTAATAGAAAAGATAAAGGTAACATCTCTCACTGCTTGCACAACAACTCTTGCTTTAGAAGTTAACATCAAGTACATATCACAATCATTCAACCTTCTCCTTTGTTGAAACCCCTTAATGAATTACAAACATGATTAGTGGCTTTGGAAGCTATCCACTAAGAATTAGTGGAATCTAGCACTAAACACGATTCAACTAGAAGAGAATGATGCATACCTAATTGTTTCTTCAAGAATTTAGGGCATTCCTTCTTCCAGTGACCTTTCTGACTACAAAGGAAACACTTTCCTTGACCCTTGCTATTCTTCTTCTTCCTTTTGCCCTTGAACTTTCCCTTCTGCTTAGTGGACTTTGTAGTGTTCTTCTTCCTTTGGCTATAAGAACTTGAAGAACCTTTCACTGCCATATGAATACCCTTTTGATCCTTGAGAATCCCCTCAACTGTCTAGGGTTCCCTTATCAGTTCGGGTAAGCTCATCACCATTTTATTCATATTATAGTTGAGTTTGAACTGCTTGAAATAATTCGATAAGGCCTCTAGAACCATGTCAACCTGGGTTTCCCCATCGATCTCAGTTCTAAGAATCTCCATCTCGTTAAAGATTCTAATCATACAAATCATACGATTCCTAATGAGAGTTCCTTTTGACATCTTAGCATCCATAATAGTCTTAAAAACAACTTGCCTAGCTGGTCTGCGCTTACCACCAAACATCTTATGGAGACTGATAAGAATATCATAAGTTGTTGGCATAGACACGTGTTGATGGTGCAACATGTTATGCAAGGACCCAAGTATGATACAATTGGTCTTCTGACCTACCCTCTACCCACTATGATAATTGTTCTTTTTCTCCTAAGTTGAATGTTCATTAGGTGTAAAATGAGTAATTTCCTGAGTTACCCACTTTAGCTCATTTGAAGTGAGTACTATGTCCAAATTCTTTCTCTAATTCACAAAGTTTGGTTTAGTCAACTTATTAGTAGTGAGAATGAGAATAATTGGATTATAAGACATGATATCTATAATAAAAATAAAACCATGCATTAATTAATTGAGCATATACAACAAGTTGGTAATTAATTTAACAAAAATGTAGTACTCTCAAACTATATTATTTTGCAATGTATACTAGTATCATAAGAGTCAAGCCTATGGTGGGCAAATTATTATCTTATTACTTGTTAGAGACCCTCTCAAATTGATCTCCCTGCCTTAACTATAAAAGTATTTAAAGACAAGATCAACATACCTTTTAATTTGACCCATGGACTATGTGGATGGCATCATAGTGGGCAATTTGAGCACTCCATATTACATGTTAAGTGTATAACCATTGTCCTTGAACTATCAATGTTACCAAGTAAGGAACCCCATCGGTGGGGTGGTTGCTTCCACTAAGACATGTCTAGTCTTGTCCTAAAGAAGAGTTCATATCCTTTGATTCTAAGGACCTAACCCACCAGTTGGGTGGTAATGAACCCAAATCAAGATAAGCTCGACAATGAAGGTTGTGGGCTTTGCTATGGACCTCTCCGCTTAATCTTTTGAAAATAGAAACTTTTAGTAATTCTAGTAACCATTCTTAAAATAAATTCTTTATCACGAGATTTTTCAAATCTATTATTTACTTCTTAAATTGGGACTGTTAAAAGAATTGTCCTTTTATTCCTTTATCTTTGGACTATCTATATACAAAACGGTTTCCTCCTCTTAGGGGGGGGAGGCTTGGAGGACCAATGATAGGTGTAGTTTTTTTTCTCTCAGGAGGAAAGGAGGGGAGAGCCTGGAGAACCACCCATCTAAGAGGATAATCCAAAAAGGAATAACAATGTCTCTTAACAACAACTAGTTCAATGAAAGATAACATTGGAAAAAACTTCTCATGAAAATTTATTTTCCTCAAGAAAAATTGAAAATTACTTTTCTAATTTTATTATTTATTTGACACATGCTAAAAAAAAGCATAAAATAAATAATCAAATAAATTGCTTTCTATGGCTTTAGGGATCCTACTACATAATATTAGTAGCCTATCTAGATAAAAAATCCAAGATTTACCAAAATTGTACCTACAACCAAAAATAGGGTTAATTACACAAAACCCTTAATCTATTACAAAAATCCTAAATTACCACTTTTCTGTTGTTGCCTTTTCTTATTGCACATTTGTCATCACTTGCGCTTGAGCGCCCAAATGAGCACACTGGAAGCAACTTGTGACTTTTGGAAGCATTGCTCGATCGTTGGTATCGCTCAAACGCAATAAGTGGTTGCTCAAGTGCTTAAGTCGCTTGAGCACTAATCTAAGCGCTTGAGTGCTAATCTAAGTGCTCGGGTGCTCTATCCTTAACTTACGAACCTAAGGCTATTTTTGCAAATTCTTCGGCCAATGTTTACTTGAAAGACTCATTTTTTCTGGTTGTTTAATATGCCTTGGATGTCCATGAATTATTTGAACCACCAACCTTCACTTTTAGGCCATCAAAGAAGGATAAAAGTCTGATTTTTACCTCACAGAAAAATCCTATGCTCCATGGAAATGGAGCTTACAATTAGTCTAAGAACAAAAAATGATTTTTACATTGAAATATAAAAACCTATGCTCCTAACCACGAAGCTTACAACCCAATCTAAACAAAGAAAGAAATCCAAACAATCAACCATTCACAATTATAACTATCATATTACATAGAAAACCAACAACATTCATTCCTTTAGGCCATGGGATGAATAAAATACCTTGTAAAACATAATAAATACACCCTAGAGCATATCAAACATGCAAAAACCTATCATAGGGCTCTGATACCAGTTGTTGGGAATCCTAGATTGTTGTATTCCCTTACCTTGAATCGTATAGGTGCATGCAAAACTATCTTACTCCTTTAGATCCTAGGTAATGGAAACAAAAATAAAAATTTTACTTTTAATTTGGATGTTCTTAAATCAATTCTACTTGGTGAAGATGAAGAACAAAGAATTTGGCAGTCTTGTACACCTAAGATTTTTCGCTCGATGACTTGAACCACGATCTTGACTCACCAAAGTGTGGACTTTGGAAGAGAGGAAAGCTAGGCTTTCTCTCTCTGGAGGTGGAAGACAACTGTCTCTCAAAAGGTGATGACAACCTAGCCCCTAAGGGATATTTATAGGGTTCCTTTATTGGTCTTAAGTGACTTGAGGTCATCAAGACTTTAGTCACTTAATCTAGCTTAAAATGGGTCCTAATTTATTAATTAGCTCAATCCAAAAAACTTGTTCATTGTCCCATATTCAACCTTGCATAATTACCAAAACACCCTTATACACAAGAGTGAACTAAGAGCTAATCCAAATTTCATAAACCATGCCATCATGGTATATGTCAATTTGATAACTTAAAATAAATTTTAAGTTAATTTTACCAACCAACTTTAACACTTAAAGTAAAAAATAAGTAATAAATTTTAAGTTAACAACTTAAGAACAATTTAACTTAAAGCCAACTTAAATCATTAAGTAATAAGTATTAAGTTTTACCACACACCCACTTAGTTTCTACTTAAAGACAAAAATAAAAAATTACCCTAAATAAGACCATATTTAATAAAACTTTTATATTGTCAATATTATTTAATAAAAAACTATAACTTTTAAACTATCATAGAATATTATGTCATTATCCTCTAAATAGGGGCCTTAATTCTATATATAATTACACAATTAGAGTAAAAAAGTGTTTGGTATAGAGATTTTATTTGGTCAATTTTCATAAGAGATAAATTAAAATTCTGGAAAGAATGAAATTTGATTTCTATGTGAATAAGGCTCTATTTGTTTTATTCCCATTCTAAAATTAATCCAAATAAATAAAAATTTAAAAGTAAATTAAGTTTTCATTTCCAAATGTTTTAGACATGTGGGGAATGTATGGTCAAAGTGAATCAACAAACCAAATTACAATTGCACAATTTGTTCAAGGGTGGAAGATGAGTTTTGACATTCCCATTACACCATAGATGTTGGGGTGTTTGAAGAAAAACATGTGTAGAAAAGAATGGGTGGGATCATTTAGTTAATGAGGTACATGCATTCAATTCATTCAATAACCACTTTATATCCATTTACACCAAGCTTCTCTAAGAATGGCAACGGGGTAGGTTTGGGACGGGGCACCCCTATCCCATTCTTGTCCCAAAATGTATAATTATTTTCCATTCCTATCCCAAACCCAAGGCGGGGCGGGGTATGCAGTCCCATTCCCATTTTCAAATAACCATTAAAATCCAATCCCCGCCCTGTCCTGACCCGTGTATGTGTTTTCGGGGCAGGACGGGATTAGGCTACTGTATAAGAAAATGATGTTTAGAGAAGTGTTGGGCTGTTGTATAAGAAAATGATGTCTAGAGAAGTGCTAAGTTGGGCAGCTCTATAAGAAAATGATGTCAGAGAAGCACCACTTAAATTCTGACAATTCTATTAAATTTATTTTTCACATATTGATTATAATACATATTTTGATAGCTCCAAATTCATAATACACCAAAAAAAAAAAAAAAACCAAATAGTATGAACAATTGCAAATTGATAATAAAAATTTTCATAAATAAGGAATAAAAAATTTGGAAGCAACTCAATTACAAACCAAGATACAATTTGTAGGATCATGCTGCAGACCCAAACTATAAATTAATTCATTGAACATGCCTCCAAGACCAGATCCTCTGAATGTTCCTTGCACCATAGCCCAAGGCATTATCATTCAATCCCAATAGTCAGAAACAAGATGTTCCCTTATGGATTTCAAGTTCAAACAAAAAAAATAAGAAAAAATATTTTGGGATTCATACAAACCTTCTAGGAAAAATCTAAGGCCACATAGTTTCATATCATCTCTATTAATAGGAAAAACAAGAGCTCTCTTTATGGTTATTTCTAGTGCATATACACCAGCTGGGTTAATCCTATCACATTAAAAATATACCATGGACATGATTCATTATTTATGAACTGATTCCTCATTTCTAAGGAAAAGTAGAAAAAGGAAGTGAATTGGACACAATAAACTTATTTCAAAATTCACTAATGATTGTAACCATGTCAATTATGTCCATGTTGTCTGTGAATACCCAGAGATCACCAAAATTCACTATTTTAAGACTACCACAACAAAAAGGGTATGATCTCGATTGCTTGCAATGAATTGCATCAAATTCTTACTAACCCCATAGAAAAAATTAAGACTAACAAAACATGAACTAGCTAGCAAACCAAGGGCTTGAGAAAGGGCCTTTTATCTCTTACTAGATTACTGCCAAGATCAACATCTTCATCCCCAGTTAGACTAAGTTTTCTCAAAGATCCGTTGCCATACTCTAAAGTTTTTTGTGAGCCAAAAATGGATCTATGATACACATATACAAACACAAGAAAAATTGTTAGCACACACACAAATGTAAGCAAGTGTCTCTTTTATGATCCATCTGCTCTTCCCCTCATTGTTCGGTTTAACTTCTCCAATAAAACTTCCCATTGTCAAGTTAATAAATGGAGATTACAATGAGGATCCCACAGCTGAAATTGGAAATAGACAAAACCAATAAGATATATATATTATATCAAATTCACAATCCAAAATAAGCTTGTATATCGTGCCTTTACTAGGTATTCGTTCCAATAGATAAAAGTATGAATGTCCTTAAGATGTATCAGAACCAAACCCTAAAAAAATTTAACCCATAAATTATCAAAGAAATTTTCAGAGCATACAAGCATTTTAAGTAGTAGTAAAACAAGCTTTTGAATACTCGTTTTCAGCAAATCATCCGAATAATTTTTCCGTGCATGCTGGGTAACCCATGAAATCTAACTGAATTAAGATACTCCCACAAAGAAATCATATAGTGTCTTGCAATCAATTGTTGTTGCCTCATAACTACAAAATTAGGGTAAATACTGTATTCTTCCAAAAAAGTAGGAAATAGAGTAGAGAGAAAACATAACTAATTTTTAATAAACATAGTTCTAATCTAGCTAGTCCACAAAGGAACAACAAGGATATGGTATGCATACGAAAAATCTTTAATAAATATTAATATTTTTACCTAATTTTCTTATCAAATGAAAGAAAGAAAGAACAATTTTTAATTATCAAGATAAATATGTTCCAGTCTAATGCCTAATTGCTTTTACAATTAAGCATTTATATGTTGATGTCGCGACCCGCTGGAAGTGTTGTTTCTTCCTGATGTCGATGCCCAATCAACTAAGAATGATGCTTCCTTCTACTTTCCTCCAAAAGATGTCTGGACAGGTTGTCCTGACACACCCTCCGAAGCTCTAGTTAGATTGACAATTATAGAGAATATCTTATCTCAGGAATTCCAGAAGTGGCTCTCTTATCTCTTTCCCATTGAGTTATGGGAAGGCTTTTATAGTGTCTGGAGTCTTGTCACATCTAGGTTGGGGAGGTCCTTTGACTTTCACAATCATGATGGTTGCTCAGAGGGTGGCAGCGCAATCATTATTCTTTAGGTGACTGATAGAGATTGCTGGTGGGTGACCTAGCGTCTCACTTGTCACTTTACTCTGCAGGCGGCGCAGTGCATAACGTAGCAGGTCACCTGAAAATACATGGGGATGTCCCATCGAGCGTGTTTTTGGTAGGAGGAAGAATGATTGTCCGCGGAATACGGTCAGGGATCCTGTTTAAAACGCGTCATGAAGTCTTGGAAGAGCACAAGGCAATTGGCCATTAACTATTAGATCTAGACTGGATGTTATTAGCTGATGGAACAAGTTTGGACAGAGGCGAAGGGATGCCACGTGTCCAATAGAAGGGTACCTTGCAAGGTCAAGGCAGTCTGCCACGTGTCTGCCTAGGGAAGGTCCCTACAATGCCCCCTTTTAACCCGATTGTTCTGTCCAGACAGAAAAGACGAGTTAAAATAGTTTCTTCAAATTCTTTTAGGGATTGCGTGACACATGGTGCCTAGGAAAGGCATTTATCAAGAGATGTCATTCTTGAAATTGCTACCAGGCGGCGTGTCGCTTCGAGTGAAGTGCGGTTAGGCACCTTGTCGTTTGGGGTTCATAGGGATTTCATCATCATAAATAGGAGGCTAATCCCCCCTCGGTAGTACTTTTCCCTTCATTTTCACTTTTTGCCTCCCCTTCGCTTTGTTCTGACAATACTTAGGCAGTGATCTCGGGCTTCACATAGCGACACTTTCTTTGGCGATTTCTCAACTGGTTTACCCAAGCGATCGTGGTTCAGTTCATTTCCTTATCATAAGCACTCGCCAGGTATGTTCCCTCTTTCTCTTCTACGTCTTCTACTTCCTGTTTTTCCTTGATTGGAGTGTTTGTTTGTGATTGGGGGATTGCGATGATGCTTGAAAGTTTCGATGGGTCAAGAAATGACTTTGCAGGACTTTGAAGAGGAGGGTATGGGACTGTTCTGGGGCTTCATACTCCGCTGGTGGCGTGCCTTGTTAGCCCTCGTTAGGGCTAATTTTGGATATTTTTACGTTTTGAGACTTTGTTGAGTCTGTTGGGTGTTTGCCTTCCTTTTGTGTGTTTGAAAGTTGCAGCGGGTCAGTCCCTGGCTAGGGTTAAGAATCGACTAGTGGAATCAGGATTCCTAATTTGGGAGGCCATTGAATCGGGCATATTACCCAGTTGGGCACCTTGGGGCATTGGCCTCGGGGCAGTAGGGCCAGGTAGCTACTTTCTAACTGTCGGTATTTTGCCATACAGGTTCGACTCGACCCAATGCTCCAATATGCCTGCAAAAAAGGACACTGCCTCATCCAGAGCGGCTGGGCAAGGTGGGAAGGGCGGTCGGACAATCATGAGTTCTAAACGCCCTTATCCGGGGAAGCCTATTGAGCTTCTCAATGAGCAGGAGTTCCGCGACCGCTTCTGCCTTCCAAATGACGTCTTTGTTTAGCTAGTGGAGGGGGATCCAATGTTCACAAAGAATGTTGGACACAACACCATTTTCTTTAACAAGGAGCAGTTCAACGCGGAGCTCCGTTTTCCCATTTGGTCCCTTTTCAAGCAGTTCTTGCATTACACCAAAATCCCTTCGACCTATATTCACCCTAACATCGTTCGGGTGCTAATGAGGTGTAACATCCTGAATATGCTCTTCCATCTGGACCTTTCCCTGCTGGAGGTCCTCTTCATCTATACCATCAAAAAGGGAAAAAGGGACATCTTCAGCATGTTCCCCCATATCTTTTCCCTCCAGTTCGTGACGGGCCTCCCTAACTCGAACAAAGGAGGAGCCAAGGGACATGTGCTAGTCTGGGGACCATGGGTTGGCTTAATGGAGCATCCAGAAATGGATTTTCGCCCTAACTGTTCATTAAAGATTCCTGGTAGGGATGGCTCTGAGCGCCCCTTCCCTATTAATATTTTCTATTGAGTTAGTCCCACTAGGTTGCTAACATTCTCCGTCTTGGCTGGTGCAGGTAAGGGTAAGAGGAGTCGTCTGGTCGAGTGGGTGGAAAAGGCTTCTTTCGTCCGCCTGAACAAGCTATTTGAAATCACTGCCAGCGAAAGGAACCACCAGACGCTCCTCTCTGCCCAGAACCTGCTTGCGGTTATTCGGGAGCCCCAACCGTACGTCCTCCCCATCATCCCTAGGCAGCTGCCTAAGGTCATGGTGCTCGGGGAGCACTTCGTCTTGAGGGATCTTCATTTTTACAAAGAGGCGTGCGAGACGGATGCCAAGGCTCACCAGAGCATCTTGAGCAGCGGGAGGAGAGAAGGTAGGAGGGAAAATTAAGGAGAGCGTCGGGCGAGAATGGTCATGCATCATCGTCTGTGGCTTGTCTTCCAACTAAGAAGAGGAAGAAGAAGAAGCTCATCGTAAAAGCTACCAAGACGTCTACTCCGGCTCTTGAATCACCGTCTTACTCTACTCCATCTGTGTCCAATTCAGTGGACAGCTTCGCCCAAGCTTCCGAGGGTGACTCCAGTTCCTTGAGGCTCAATCCAAGCTATTCGAGGACTTGCCCTTCCGAGCCCGAGCAGGAGCTTATAACTCTTGAAGTTATAAACGAAGCGGAAGAAGAGGAGGACATGTCAAATGATCTGAGAGCTGGTTTCAAGGAGAGGCACCGCAAATGCCTTCATGAGGCAATTGACATGGTCCTTCCCCCAACCAAAAGGGCTTGCCCGGAGCGGGCTTGGGAGGAACCTGGGAGGGAGGTTCCTCCAATGTTAGTGCCCCCGCCGGATGCTGCGAGGCCTAACAGCATGCCTGCTGTTGAGAAAGAGGCTGGCCCAGCTTCAGGAGAGGCCTTTGGTGGTGCTGCTCCTATTGAGGAGGTCTTGGACCAAAAAGACACTCCTGCACCCGCCTATCCTCCAATCTGAGACGAAATGATGGAGATGCTGAAGCGTGTGTCGTGCTTTACCGATGCCGAACCGCCTTCTACCAAGATGTCAGACTTCTTTCCTCTTACCAAGTAGATATCAGTGAATTTAGGCGGTGACCCCCCTACCTTCGTTTCAGCCTGGCTTCATTTTGGTACGCTTGAGTCTGTAGTCTCCCGTATTTAGCAACTGCAGGACTGCACAGTGCCGGAGATTGCAGAAGTGGTAATTTTTCCTATTTTGCCCCATCTCCGGATTAATGCATACCTCCTTAGTTGGTACTAACCTTGTTTTTGTTATTTCTTCTAGTTAGTGGTTGGCATTCGCAACATGGTGTGACAGCGTGCATTGCTTTTCTAGCGGCTGGAGGTTGCCGAGGCTATACGGGCTTTCGTCTCCAACCGCTTGGGTGGTGGCGAGGAGTTGCGCGCAAGGCTAGAGCGAGTAAAGACTGATCTTGCTGCTGCTCAAAAAGTTGCTATGGAGGGAGCCGAGGCTCTAAAGTTGGCTGAAAGGGAGAGAGAGACGATCTGTGCTGAGGTGGACAAGTTAAAGAAGGAGGGCGAAGCTGTGGAGGTCAAGCTCAAAGGGGCCGAGCAGGAGAACTCTCAATTAAAGAAGGAGGTAGAGGAGCTTTAGGTTGGATTCACAGCTCAGAAGAAAGAGATGGAGAAGTTACAAGTAGGGTTTGCTACTTAGAAAAATGAGCTAGAGGTTGGGTTTGTCGCTCAAAAGAAAGAGTTGGAGGCGGAGTATCAAAAACAAGTTGATGAAATGTACTTTTTCGATTACCGTTGCTGCATGAAGAAAAACGACATTATGCATGATATTCCCTCCCTTCCTTCTGATGACGAGGATGAGATACTTGGGGGTCCCCCTCGATGAGACGACACATTTTTTGTGTAATTCCTCTACATAGCTTTCTTTTTTCCGCGAATGGTTTGGCTGATGATTTGTAAAGACAATTTTTATATTTATAATCATGAATACAATATTCCTTTGCTTTTCTTTTGATCCTCATTCCTTTTTGCCTTTACTGATAGTATTGCTTTAGGTTAGACACATTCCACAGATGGAGTAAATGGGTTACGTCTAGTTTCTGCAAGTGATAAGTTCCACTCTCACTCGCCTTTTAGACAATGTAGGGGCCTTCCCAGTTTTCTTGGAGCTTCCTAACTCCCATCTCAACTGTATTTTCGAAGACCTTTCTGAGGATGAGTGTTCCGACCTTGAGGGTGTGGGGCAGTGCCTTACGGTTGTAGTGGGCAACCGCCCTTTGCTGATAGGCAGCCATCCAGATGGATGCACTTTCCCTTACTTCGTCCGCCCAGTTCAGGTGCTTTCCAAGTTCCTGGCCTTCGTCCCTCTGACCCTGCACGGCGGTCCGGGCCATGGGCATGCCTATTTCCATAGGGATGACTGTGTCCATCCCGTACACAAGAGCGAAAGGAGTGTTTCTTGTCGATTGTCCAGGCGTTGTCTGATAGGCCCACAAGACGCCGAGCAACTCCTCCACCCATCTTCCTTTGGCTTGCTCTAGCCTTTTCCTTAATGCGGATAGCAGGGTTTTGTTCGTTGCCTCTGCTTGCCCGTTGCTTTGGGGGTACCGTGGCATGGAGTATAAGTTCTTGATTTTGAGCTCTGAACAAAAAGTTCTTAAGGTAGTACTGTCAAACTGCGACCCGTTGTCAACTATAATTATTTAGGGAATCCCGAATCGGCAGACAATGTTCTTCCAAATAAACTTCATGAAATCTTTGTCTTTGATGCTAGCATAAGCTTCCCCCTCTACCCACTTACTGAAATAGTCAGTGGCAATGAGCAGGAATTTCTTTTGAATGGTTGTGGTAGGCAAAGGTCCCACTATATCCATTCTCCACTGTGCGAATGGCCAAGGGCTCGTTATTGGGTTAAGCGTCACAGATGGCATATGTGATGGGCGCATATCTTTGGCACTTATCACATCTCTTGACATAAGTTTTTGCATCTCGCTTCATAGTGGCCCAGTAGTACCCCTGCGAGTGGGCGCGATGTGTTAAAGATCGGCCTCCTGAGTGGTTGCCACAAACGCCTTCATGCAATTCCGCTAGCACATATTGAGCTCTTGAATGGTCTAAGCATTTGAGGTACGGACCTCCAAAAGATTGCTTGTAAAGGTAATCCCCAATTAGGGTGAAGCAGGCAACTTGCACCCGGATCCTATGTGCATGCTTAGATTCTTCAGGCAAGGTTCCTGTTCAGAGATACTTCTTTATGACATTTTTTCACTTCTAGCTTTCTTCGATAGTGCTGCAGATGGGCAATTCTGCGATGGAGGGAGTGGTCTGGACATGTATGGGCAACAATATGGCTTCTCTTATGGGAAGTGAAACAGCTATTCCTACCAAGGCATCAGCCTGTATGTTATTCGCCTGGGGGACCTTCTCGATAGCCCATTCATCCAACTATTTCAGGGAGTCCCGCACTTTCATCAGGTATTGAGACATGCGCTCGTCTTTGGCTTCGTATTTTTCTTGTATATGTCCCACAATGAGCTGAGAATCACTGTAGATTATGAGTTTAGAGGCAGCAAGTGCGAGCACGAGGTTTAATCCGGACATAATGGCTTCATATTCGGCTTCATTGTTTGATGCAGAGAATTCGAATCGGATGGCCTGCTCCAATTGTTCACCAGTTAGAGATTGTAGAAGGAGGCCCACTCTGGATCCTAACGACTGGGAGACCCTATCGACCTGTTGGGGAACCTCAGCTATGAAGTCAGCCATGACCTATCCCTTCATGGACAACCTAGGTTGGTATTCAATTTTGTACTCGCTCAATTCTATGGCTCACTTTAGCATCCTTCCAGATAGGTCTGGTTTATTCAAGATACTACGGAGGGGCTGGTTGGTGAGCATGACTACTGGATGAGCTTGTAAATGTGGGTGGAGTTTCTAAGCGGCACTTCGCAAAGCTAAGACCGTCTGCTCCACCTTTGAGTATCTGGTTTTCGCATCGGCCATCGCTCTGTTGATGTAGTAAACAGGTCTCTGCTCTTTGTGCGATAGGCAACGAAATAAGACAACGTTCACCGCCCAGTCAGATATTGCTAAGTACATGTACAATCGCTTCTTGGGCTGAGGGCCGCTCAGAATGGGTGGTTGTGTAAGGTAATGCTTGATTTCTTTGAACGTGCTCTGGCAGTTGTCTGTCCATCTTGTTGCACCGGCTTCCCTTAGCACTAGGAAGAAGGGTTGCAGCTTGTCTGTGAATCGGGCTATGAAGCGTCTTAGTGCAACGAGCTTGCCGGTAAGGCGTTGTAGGCTTTTTTTGCTAATAGGAGCGAATGTCTCCATGACCGCCTTGATTTGATCCGGGCTAACTTCTATTCCCCTTTAGGTGACCACGAACCCCAGGAATTTGCCTACACTTACACCAAAGGCGCATTTAGACGGATTGAGCTTCATGTCGTATCTTCTTAGCAAGTGGAAGACTTCTTGCAAGTGCATGGTATACTCTTCCCTATTTTTGCTTTTGACCACTATGTCATCAATACCTCTATCGTGTGACTGATCAAAGGTTTGAAGATTTTAGTCATCAGCCTTTGGTAAGTGGCTCTAGAGTTCTTAAGCCCGAATGGCATGACCTTGTAGTAATAAAGTCCATGCGGCGTTTCTTTTCTTCGTATGTCCAAGCCATAGGAATCTGATGGTATCCAAAGAAGGCATCTAGAAAAGAGAGCATCCCATGTCCGACGGTGGAGTCCACTATTTGGTCTATCTACGATAGTGGAAAGCTATCTTTGGGGCATGCGTAGTTGAGGTTAGTGTAATCAACGCATGCTCGCCACTTTCCTTTCTTCTTGAGAACTACCACTACGTTTTCCAACCACTCTGGGTACTCAACTTCCCTAATAAACCTGACTACCAGTAACTTATTTACCTCATTTTGAATGATTTTCTACCTATCCGGATGAAATCGTCGGATCTTTTGTCGGACAGGTCTTGATGAGGGAAAGACGTTAAGCCGATGGAAGGCAACCGATGGGTGGATTTCAGGCATGTCAGAGTGCGTCCATGCGAAAACATCTTTGTTTTGTTGGAGCGTTTCCTTGAGGCGCTACGTCTCGTTTGGCTCCAAGAGGGAACTAGCGTAAGTAAAATGATCTTCTTCCTCCAAGACTTGAATGGTTTGCAAGGGATCTGCTACCGGGGGATCCTGATCCGCTGGGTACTGTAATTGCTATTGATTAGGCGCGTTTGCTTGCTTGGGATGGGGAAGGGGATTCGCGATCATTGCTGGATTCGACTGACCTCCCGTGCTAGTTGGTAGCACTAACGGGCAGCCAATTGGCTACCATAGAGATCGATCTGTCCATTTTTGGTGATGAAACTCACCATCTGATGATATGTGGAAGGGATAGCTTTCATGCTGTGCAACCAGGCGCGCCCCAAGATGGCGTTGAAGTGGAATAAATCTTCTACCACTGAGAACTGCACATTAAGGGTGACTGAGCCTACTTGATTGGCAGCATAATATCCCTAATGGAGGTTGTCGAGGCCCCATTGAATCCTGACAATATTCGCCCCGGGTTCTCCAGGCTGGGGGGCTTGAATCCCATTTGTTTGATTACCGATACTTGCAAGAGGTCTGCCGAGCTACCCAGGTCGACCAAAATCCGTCTCACGTCAAAGTCACCGATTCCTAGTGTCAGGATAAGGGCGTCTCGGTGTGGCTACAATACCCGGACGGGGTCCACTAGAGGAAAGAGGATTACTTCATCTATTGGGTGAGTGCTTCCATTGGCTAGCCCAGGCCAGATGGAGCTAACATGTTCCTGGATCGAGGCGGCTCGTAGCAACCTTTGTCTCTTTTGCTTAGAGTTGTATTCTTCGTCCAGGGGTCCACCATGGATGTAGTTGATATGGCTCTAGGAACAACGAGAGCTGATGGGGCCGCGAAGGCCTGATTTCGGGAAGTTTCTCTACTTCTAGCTCCTGAGCGGACGTACTGTTTTAGATGTCCCACTTTTATGAGTTTTTCCACCATGTAATGGAGACTTCTGCACTGCTTTGTAGTATGTCCATGCTCTTTGTGATAAGCACACTTTCTGTTGTGATCTCTTTTGGCTGGGTCTGTTTTTAGTGGTTCTGGCCACTTAAAGTCGGACAGCTTGCGGATCATGGGG
Organism: Vitis aestivalis var. linsecomii x Vitis rupestris; assembly: GCA_022058835.1. NCBI lineage: Eukaryota > Viridiplantae > Streptophyta > Magnoliopsida > Vitales > Vitaceae > Vitis > Vitis aestivalis var. linsecomii x Vitis rupestris. The sequence continues at coordinate 47,928 of JAJJMG010036866.1, read as the reverse complement.
AGAAACTTTTCATATGAAATGGTGAGGGGGGTAAACGGGGACTGGTCTGGCTGACGTTACTCACCTTGTCCCCTGCTGGGAGGCCTTCGTTGACTTAAAGGTTTGGGGCTCCTTATTGCGTCGTTCTTGGCCGACTGGCCAGTAACTAGGATCTGTTGTGTGGCTGCACGGACATTATCTTCCAGCATAGAGTACTTGTTCGCACATCGGAACAGATCATCCATAGTCATGGGGGGTTTTTTGGTAAGGGATTCGAAGAATGGCGTACCCAGACATATGTTTCACAAAGTCCATGTTGTAGGACTCCACTTGCAGTATAGCTTGTCAAAATCGTTTCACAAAGTCCCTCAGGGATTCATTTTCCTGCATTTTTATGTTTTGCAGGGTGCTGATATTCTGTTTATGTCATGCTGAACACAGGTGTTGCCGCACCAAGGCCTCTGATAGATCCTAGAAATTATCAACATAATTCATGGGGAGCCGATGGAATCATGAGAAAGCTTGGCCTTGGAGGCTGGCGGGGAAGCCCTTACATAACAATGTGTCATTCCCTATATCAAGAGTCATAAGTTGCCGGTAGTGCATGATGTGATCAAATGGATCACTGGATTCGTCGTTAGGGGAAAATTTTGGCATAAGGAACCCTCTTAGGGGCTCATAATTGATAATGCGAGAGTTGAAAGACGTGGAGAATATGTCGTCCAATCG
>JAJJMG010036866.1:0-47120 GCA_022058835.1 Vitis aestivalis var. linsecomii x Vitis rupestris | reverse complement strand
CTTCACTTGCTGAATCTCCCCCGATTCGTCGTAGCGGTTGGTGTGGGGGATAGCCTTGTGTGATGGGTGCGGCTGAGGGACCAGGATATGCCTCCTGGGCCATGGTTGTACACGACCTATCTTTACTAGGTGCCTGTGGTCCCAACTTTGCACGCATCGCGCCAGATAACTGGGGCCTCCTATCGCATTGCCTCTTTGATGAGACACGAGTGGAGTCCGAACTTTCGTCTTGCGATGCGCGATATGTAGGTAGGGGTCCTTTATTAGGCCATACACTGTGCACATTAGGGGAGGGTTCCGCATTCCCAGGATATGTGGCCTCCTGATTATGTCTGGAGTTTGTCCCTTGGCCCTTGGGCCGCTGGTCACGAGGAGGCCCTAAGGACGAGACCTGGATCCTCAACACATCATTTTCCTCCCTAAGTCTCCTTGTTTCTTGGAGTAGGGCTTGTACTTTTCGCTTGCTTTCTTGCTGTCGTATTTCCATGCTTTCATGCCAATCAAAATAACCTTCATCACCCATGGCTGATGAACGGTTCCTTGAGGGTGTGGACATCTTCGTAAATGGTCTTCCCATAGACGGTGCCAATGTTGATGTTGCGACCCGTTGGAAATGCTATATCTTCTTAATGTCGATGCCCAATCAACAAAGAATGATGCTTCCTTCTACTCTCCTATAAAAAAATGTCCGGACAGGTTGTCCGAACACACCCTCATAAGCTCTAGTTAGATTGACAATTATAGAGAATATCTCATCTCGGGAATTCCAGAAATGGCTCTCTTACCTTTTTCCCATTGAGTTATGGAAAGGCTTTTATAGTGTCTGGAGTCTTGTCACATCTAGGCTGGGAAGGTCCTTTGACTTTCACAGTCATGATGGTTGTTCAGAGGGTGGCAGCGCAATCATTATTCTTTAGGCGGCTGATAGAGATTGCTGGTGGGGCGACCTAGCGTCTCACTTGTCACTTTACTTTGCAGGCGGCACAGTGCAAAACGTAGCAAGTCACCTAAAAAGATATGGGGATGTCCCATCAAGCGTGCTTTTGGTAGGAGGAAGAATGATTGCCCGCAGAATATGGTCAGGGATCCTATTTGGAATGCGTTATGCAATCTTGGAAGAGCACGAGGCAACTGGCCATTAACTATTGGATCCGGACTGGATGTTCCTAGCTGATGGAACACGTCCGGACAGAGGCGAAGGGATGCCACGTGTCTAGTAGAAGGGTGCCTTGTGAGGTAAAGGCAGACTGCCACGTGTCTGCCTAAGGGAGGTCCCTACACTATACAAAGCTAATGATCCTACATAAAATGTTGTATGACTTTACTAAAACAAAGTTTTGAGTTTGTCTCAAACGACTCTGTAGGGACTAAAGACAAGTGACCATCATAATAAGTCTATGACAATTAGCCTGTGTTTGATTAATGAAACAAGACTTTTGGAGTTGTGATTCCTATTTCATTGTCAATTTCCCTAAGTACCAATAGGTTTGGAATCAAATATAAATTCCATGGTTCATAAAAAGGAACTCTTGTACAAAACCAAGATTTCCAAAATCAAACCCAAGTTTACAGAACCAAACGCCAATTCAAAGGGTAATCACCTACACTTTCCATCTCATAAGTTGACAACCAGGCCATCAAAGTGATTGCTATCTAGGCAGGGTATTAATTTAGAATGTTGATCATCACAAACCTTCAAAATCAAAAGTAGAAACATTACACCATCAATAAAAGAAAACTGGATATAAGAAGCAAAAATAAACAAGTCAAAACATCAAAGAGAAAAGGACAATAGTACTGGTGTTGATTCCATCTCAACTACTAGAAACTTACTGGAAAGCTCTTTGGTATGACATCATCTTAAACTTGGAAACAAGCATATCTAACATGTGAAAAGGTAGGGGAAATAATTATGCAAGTGGTTAAAAGTAGGGAATGAAAACAGGGGAAATGGAATGTCATAGAATTTTTTGAAGAGTTTTATGTACCCATTAGCCTGTAACAGTTTTGAATTATAGAAATGACCATAGAGTATCATTTTCACTCTATAAATATCAATAACCAAACCATATACCAACAAGCTATAAGTCACAAAACCATGACCAACATGAGCCAAACAAAAAAACATTGAGAAACAGTTTCAGTGTTCATGAACAAATGTGGTCATTCACCACCAACTTTTGAAACTACAACAATTTAGAAAATATCAAGAAAATATTGTCTGTTTAAAAAAACACATTTAAAATAAATAAAAAAGAGCAAAAACATAACAATTATGTGATCAGTTCAATGAAGCAATTTTCAAATGAACCAATATTTTTTATTTCAAAAACCCAAGAAAAAAAATTATAAAATAATAAAAGAAAAAAAAAAGAAAAAAAAAAAAGAAGAAAATAAAGCACTTACAAGATCAACTATCTTATTCTTGGTCTCTTCTAAGCTAATAGCTCTGTTACCAACCATCTTCTTCTCTTTCTCAGCTCAAACAAAAACAAAAACATCAACATTGCAATCCAACATCACAATATGGGTAGTATCATATAATATCCAACATTGAAATCCAACATTTTTACTGGTGTTCAATTCCACACCTTTGGCTTCACATTTGGCTTCCACACCTTTGTCTTCACAGGCTTGTCATACCTGTAGAATTGAAATACTTACAAATTTGGAAAAGTAAAGAAAAGTTCATGAAACTCATGATTTTTTTCACAGCCCCCATGTTATTTTGTCATTCCTATTATCAGTGTAATATCTATGGCCTAAATAGAATAACAAAGATTGAGTTGGACGAAAACAATGTTGATGTGCATATTATAAGCATGAAAAAGGAAGTCATCTTAGTGTACATTTGCTCAACAACACCATTCACAGTAGTGTCAAATCCTATAATTCTTTATTATGGTTAGGTTCTTCTAAAAAATCTATAGTGACATGCAACTAACCAACAAAGAACTTATTAGAATATACTTCCCAAAATCTCATGACATGATATGCATTTCCATAATCATCCCAATAAAGTGAATAGAAAGTAGGGAAAAAACTTACCAGCATGGTATGAGATTAGAGTGAATAAGATTAACCATTAGTAGAAATAGCTAGAAATAAGTGTGAGGAAACATCATGGTACTTCTTGGAGCTAAACCAGTGCCGGATTCCATGGTACTTGTTGCATAAACAAAGCTAAATTAAGGCTATATTCTTAAAAAGAATTCAGTTTAAAGAGATTGAATACATTCTTACCATTGCATTCTTCAAGAAAGATCTTACCATTGCTTTTTTAAATATAGACTTTGTAGGTAAAAGCAACATTTGCAACCATTGCATTTATGAACTAGTCCAATTAATATTGGTAGTGATTAAAAATTCAACATATTGGACATCCCAAAATACAACATCCAAAATTAAAAGATATCCATGAACTTAACAACATTGAAAATGAAAAAAAAAACATTACAAAGATAATGTTAACATCCCAAAATATGTCTCTAACATCATCTCAAGTAAAAAACCTAAAGCACAAGTGAACCATCATCTTCATCCATAATTGTGAGTTGGAGTTGCGAGTCATGAATTGAAGAATCACCTTGTAAAAAAAAAAAAACACCCAAAAATATATAAGTCACTTTACTAAATATTTTAATTAAAAACCATTTATAAAATTGATAATTTTGTAAATTGGTTACCTTCCATTTCTTTCCATAACCAACTTTGAGCATACATTAAGGCCTCTAAAGTATTTGGATGAAGCCAACTATGATGTTTTGATACCATCCTACCATCGGTGCTAAAGGTCGACTCTAATGCAACTATAAATATCGGAATAGCATAAATATCTCAAACAATCATTTGCAAAGTTGGATACTTTATACCATTTGTTTTCCACCAACTTAAAACATCAAAATTTGAAGTCCTTGACATAATAAACTCTTCTAAGTAATAATCTAACTCCGACTTCACTTGACTTTCTCCAATGGTACTATGAACAAATAAGTCAAACTTTGAAATAGGATCTTGTTCATCATAGTTGAACTCCTAAAGAGTTGAACCTGATGAAGTACCATAGGATGAAGTTTCCTACTCCAACTTAGACTTTGATTGGTACTTAGAAAGCAACTCATAACACATTCCACAATTTTTTTTTTCTATCTCATTTGAAGCTTTAAACCCACACATTATTAGGAAGTAAAACTCTAAAATCTTCATTTTGTATTTTAGGTCAAATATAGTTGTTATTGATATCACAATATGACACCCACTCTAATACTTGTCAAACTTTTGCAGCATACTTGATGTCATCGTTCTCACAACATCATTTGAGCATATCAACTAATCATACAATGCCTTTTTGATCTCACACTTTGATGAAGAAAGTATTTGCAGTCGGATAATTTCGCCTTGAGAACAACTCTGTTATGCTGTAAAACAATTTCAATCTTCCACATATTTCGTTTTCCAAATTCCATTCTTCCTTTGATGGCATAAACATGTAGTGTTTTTCATGTTGCTTCAAATGTGGAAACACATATTTAAATGTTATAGCTATTGATAACATCAAGTATATAGAATTTCATCTTGTTTTACAATCAAGAGTTAACTTCTTATTACATGGAATAAGCAATTGGTGAGCTGCATCTTCAAACGTTTCCACTCTTCATGGTGTTGCCAACCAATATACAACACTGTCATGATTTTTTTTTTTTTCGATTTCTATTCCAATGACATCCAAACCTTTCTTCACAATTAAGTTCAAGACATGTGCCACACATCGCATGTGAAAAAATTTTCCATTAAGTAAAAGTGAACCGCTCAAAGAAAATTTCTCCATAGAGACATCAATTATTATGTCATTACTTGAGCAATTATCCATAGTAACTATAGATAGTTTTCTATCCATATTCCAATCTAACAAGAAATCCATTAACACATCTGAAAGAACTTCTTTTGTGTGTGGAAGAGGCACATAAACAAACCTACATTAAAAAAATATATAAAAAAACATATCATTAATACAAATGATATCATTAAAGGATCAAATAAAAAAACACTTAGGAAGTTAAAAAAGAAAAAAGGAAAAAGAAAACATAGCTAACCTTACAATATAATGCAATAACCAAGACTCATCAATGTGATGTACGGTGATAGCCATGTAGTATTTCTTTTGATTTGATGTCCACATGTCAGTTATGATTGCAATTCGACTTTTAAGTTTCTCCAAGTAGCTAATCATTTTCCCTTTCTCAACCTCATAAATCTTTGTTATGTCACCCTTAGTTGTATTACGGGAAACCATCTTAAACAAAGGTTGGAGACTAGTAGTAAAATCTTTAAACCCCACATGGTCAACAATTGAAAGCAGGTACTCATGCAATATAATTGCACGTGCAAGCTTCTCTCTTGAAATATCTTGATCAAAAGTAAAATCACCAATTTGAACTTTTCCATGACCTTTTCTCTCTATTGCTAATAATTGTTGCCTAATATCAATATTTCTTCGCTTCATGCACTTATCTATGTGTACATGTAAATGTTTTGTCCCATTCTTACTATTGGCCTTAAGCCTTCCTTTACAGTGCTTACAAATAACATAATCTTGTCCATCTTATATGACTTTATCAAAATCATTCCAAACAACCGAAGTCAGTTTTATTCTTTTAGATCCTAATGTTCCATCAATAGTTGAAGTACTACCTATAATTGGATTTGAACCCGCACTTGGTATGGAAAAGTTTTCCTCTTCTTCTAATGTCATTTTTCTTAATATGAAATAAATCCTATAATTAAAACATTCAAACCAATGAGAGGATTCTATTTACATTCAAACCAACCCAAGTAAACCCTACATGAATAAGCCTCTATTACCACAAAAATAGACCATAAAAATAAAATAAAAATCTATGATTCTAATTTTCAATTCATTTCTATTCTTTTCCCACACTTTCTTGGAAACAAAACAAAACATAGAGAAAAATAAAAATAAAAATTGATTACGAATTATGGAGTTTTAAATTCTAAATATCACTAAAACGAAATCTATGTGAAATGGAAAATTTGAAAATAAATATGAAAATAAAAAATTGTCAGAAAAATGATTGCAGATTTCAAAGTAGGGTTAGAGCAAAGAAATTTTTTAATAGTTGATGAGTTGATAAAAGGGAGATAAAAAATCATAAAATCATTCATTGCTTTCATGCATGTGAAGCCACTAAATCAAATCAGTTTGGCTTTGACAATAACAAATTACATGGAGATTTCAAGCAAGAACAAGAAAGAGGAATTCGAGCAAATAAAACCTAGAAATTTAGGGTTTCATTACTTGAAAAAAAGAAATCCAAACAAAACCAAAGCCTTTAGTCCTCAGATTTTGGTACTTTAGGTGAGCTTCGACTTCATTTTCTTCTTGTTTCAAGAAAGCAGAAAATGAAGCTAGGTTGTCTTCTCCACATGTTGTGAGCCCTATCTCCTCTGTCTCATAATGGCTCAAAATCTAAGATAGAAATTCTTTGAGTTGGGAAAATCACTTCGAGAGCTAGGTGTCTGAGAATAGTGAGAAAGGAAGATTTCTGTGTTGAGGGGGAGTAACCTTAAGGAAGAGACAAGAAACAAATATTTATAAGTGGAGTTTTTTGGTATTTTGTAAGATATAATGGGTAAACTTGTAATTTTATATCCAAAGTAGGGCAGGGCGTGGCGAATTAATACAAAACCCAACCTCGCCTTAAACTCAATCCGAATTTTAAAAATTAAGCCCAAACTTGTCCCACCCTCGATTACTGTGCTCCCATACCCGTCCTAACAAGGGCAGAGTGAGGTAGGTGACCCGAAGCCACGAAATTGCCATTCTTAAGCTTTTCCATTCTCCTAGTACCCATTGGTTGCTATCTACTCCCTTTATTTTTATTTTTTTTTCCTCTCCAAATTCATGAAAGAATCAGGAAACTTAACTTGAATTAAAAGAATTAATTATGATGAAAAAATATATATTTAAAATTTTAAATAATTCTTATTTTAATTTTTTTTTCATCATACCTTACTTTTTGCTATTTTCCTTTTTTTCATTGAGTGATATAATTAATAGGGGAAATTAAGTGGGTGTTTAATAAATCAACTTAATAACTTTAAAAAATTTACTAACTTAATTTAAGTCATTAAATAAATTATGTTTGGTAAAATAATTTAATGATATGACTTAAAGTAAAAAAAAAAAAACAACTTTAAGTAATAAGTAAAAATAATTAGTTTATTCTTAAGTTTACATATTTATTTTACTTTTTTACTTTTATTTGTTCGAATTATTTTTTCGATCTCCTTTATTACTTTACGATCTTCACTATTACTTGACTTCCTTTGCCTTAATTATAATTTATGAAGATAAATATATCAATTTGATGATTTAAAATAAGTTTTAAGTTAATTTATTAAACAACCTTAATATTTAAAGTATGAATTAAGTAATAAGATTTAAGTCAACAATTTAAGTAGAAATTAACTTAAAATCAACTTAAGTCATTAAGTAATAAATATTAAGTTTTTCCAAACACTCATAATTAAACTAAATCTTAGAATACCACTTTCAAACATGTTTTTTAAATTCAAATTTGAATTTGCATCTTATTTTTGCAGGCGATGTTTTTTAATTCAGCAAGTGGTTAGGCTTTTTTTTTTTTTTTTTAATCTCATAATTTAATATTTTGAATTTTTTTGTTCTCAATTAATAATAAAACATATGGATTTGTAAAAGAAAATGGAAAATTATAGTGTCTTCTGATTACTACTCAAAAAGTGCTATTTCATAGCTTGTAATTAACTCTTTTAAACACTTTTGAGTAGTAGTTATTGCCTTTTAACTCAATTAACATGTTAAGGACCCTTGCAATCAATTCTAATCAAATTGTGTAAGTTTTGGTGTTTTTGTTAGTAATTTGATCACCAAAGCAATCCAAGATTGAGGAGAGTTCTTTGGAATCCATGGCAAAGCAATGAAGAGCTCAGAAACATGAAGAACCAAAGCTTTGAAGTCCTTTGCCATAAGCAAATCCGGAATGCAAGGAGAGAAGCAAAGAGGAGAAAAGCAAAGAAGAAAATAGAGGACAGCAGCTGCAGTCTTCTTAGGCACTTTTGGAGCACTTTCCGAAGTTCATTTTCTACATGCTATATACCATTTCAAAGCTCAGGAAGTCAAGAATCTAACGCTTCAAACCATGTACGATTTGGAGCTGAAATGAGGAAGTTACAGCCTTTGGAAGCCGATCACTCCAAGCTGAAGGAAGAATTTTGCACAGCGCTGCGAAATCACCCTTTTGTTGCGAAATGATTTTGCAGCCTTTTTGCACAGTGCTATGGAATTCCTCCTAAAAGTTTCACGACATGATGGAAGGCGACCACCGTAAGCTGAAAGACCATTTCGCAGCGGTGCGAAATCAACCAGTTGCTGCGAAGTAATTTCGCAAGCCCTTTTTGTACATCTGCGAAATCTCGCAGACCCCATTTTCACCTGCGAAATGGTTCTTAGTGCTTCCCGATATTTGTAACCGACACTTGGAGATATTTTTCTTCAGATATTTTTGTCTAAATTTCCATTTTCTCCTTGTAACCCACCTATCATAGGATTCCTTAGTTATTAAGTTTGGAAAAGGGGTGAATAACCTTAGATATTTTGTTTTGTAATTTTCTTTATATATAGCTCTCGGGAGCTTGTTCTAGGTACGACGCATCCTTTGTACAAATTTGCAAGGAAGTAAAATACAGAGCACTTGCTCTATTTTTCATATATATTTTTGTTTTCTCATTCTTTTTCTTTCTAGCCAATCAAACTCTGAGGATTTTTCCTTAAAGGATGAGAGCCTAGGCTCTTCGTCTCTTAGAGTGAAGAAAGCCGGGTAAGTTTCCTCATGCATAAATTGGAAGTTTTGTTGTTTTAGTTTTTAATGAAGAGAAAGTGTGACCCGTTAATGGTTTTTATCTTTTTAGTTAACTTAAAACGCTTTTAAATCACCTGGGCCAACACTTGGTAAGGCAAGTGATCTCTATCCATGGAGATTCACTAGTTTACCCCTTGCGAGCCTCTGGGAGGTGACTTGAAGGTAGGATTTTCTAGAATTGCCAACACTTGGTAAGCTTTTGGACTCCAAGGAGACATCCATTAGTTATCTCTTGCGAGCTTTTGACGGGTAATCCAAGGTTAAAGATCACCTTGAATGGCAAGTGCTAGGTGAGAGGTATGAGCCATTGCAAGGTGCATCAGTGAGAGGGATTTAGTGTTTGAACCCATTAATGGGAAGCATCTGTACAACACCGGTTGGAGAAGGAACTATATGTTAATTCTCTAATGCGAGGAAAAGAAACAATGACCAGAACTCTCCTTTTTGTACAAGGAATCTGAGCCTAGTGATCTGAAACTCCAAGAAACACTTTTCTTTGTAAGTAAAATCAGTTACTATTTTTGGTTAGTTTAAAACCAATCCTTTTTCAAACATCTTTATGTTTTCTTTTAAAGCTAACCTTGAAATGAAAAGGCACCAATTCAGCTTTGAATTAATATCATTTGTGAAGTGAAAACCTATCCCAGTGAACGATCCTAGAGCCACTATGCTATAGTAGCTTTGTCTTTGCTACCCTAGTATATGGTGTAATAGGTTATAAATTTTGTTGATTACTCCCTCAATTAAGGAGCACCAGCTGGACACGAATCAGCTGAGACACCAATTAGGCATGAATCATCTTCTTTAGTAATAAAGCTACTTGTGATGATTTATGAGTTAATTTGGAACCCTAGTGAAAAGAAAGCATTCATGTTGACCAAAAGAATATATTCCCTCACAAATAAGAATTAAGAAAAAAAACAAAAGCAAAATTATTATCAAATGGAAATGCAGAAAAAATTGACAATTGGAATTGAGAAATCTGATTGAGGTCCAAAAAAATAATATTATGAAAAGATCCACCATTATGTTAAGCAACCCAGGTCACTCCCATGATTTTCAAACTTAGTGGCTGCTCTCTTTCACAACCATATACCAACACATTTCCAAGATGGGGATAGACACTAAGGAGGGGATACCCCATTCTCACCATTCCTCATTTCTCCTCTATTTCTTTCTTTTTTTCTTAAGGAATTCTTTTCCCTTATTTTGGACAAGCCTAGTACAAGTTCCATTAACTTTGGTATATTAGAGGAGAGACGCAATACTATTTGCCTACAATTTGCATCTCTCTCTACCTTAAGTTTGTAGGTGTAGTTGGAGTTGGAAAAACAACAAACATGAACTCGAATAACAAATATTAGTGCATTAATTTTCAAGTATATATAATCTGGGATTCAGGTCCAGGTGCTTTCCGCTCATGTCGCTTTTGGCCTTTAATTATACCAAAATGCCAAACTATTTTTTTTTCTTTCACATGAATGACCATATCTGCTATCTCATGTTAACTGAATGTGTTTTATTAACAATAACCAATTGTGATATATGTATGAGATCCTCTTAATGAAGCAAATTTGTTTTAAAGTTATGAGGGCCTATTAGGTTTAGAGCAAACAATATCTCAATAAAAGAGAGTGGGTCATTACAAATGATATTAGAGACGATCTTTGACCCTAATATGAGAATTTATTTGCTTGACCCTATAAGAAGCGTTTGTCCATCCAGCTTTGCAATCCTATAGGACATAATGTAGGCGTTGTGACTGCATGGAAGCATGATTATGACACGTTTTAAAGTGTGAGTGCTCATAGGCCTTAGAGAAGACAATATCTACATGGAGGAAATGAATTGTTATAAATTTTTATAATGACTCACTTCCAATCAGTAGATACCGTCTACTCTAAGCCTAGTATGATTCCACTATTCTTTGGAACAAATTGGGTTCCACTTTTCTTTGGAACAATTTGAGTTAGACTAAAAGCTTATTCACTTTAGTTCTCACCCCTTCTTGCATATGTGGATTTAATCTTTTTTGGGGTTGGCAAACTAGTTTAGCACTCTTTTCCAAAATATATGATGTGTACAAGTTGACGGAGTTACCTATCAAATCTTTAATAAACTACCCAATGGTTTTCTTTAAACTTTTCAAAACACTAATAAGCTTCAATTCTTGTTCATCATTCAATTCAATAGAGATGATTACTAGCTTGCTTTCATTTTTTTTCCAGGCTTTCACTTTCATTTTCTTCTAAGGTTACATATTTCAATCCTTTTGGTATAGGCTTTTGCTCTTCTTGTCTTTTTTATAACATTCGACTTTGTGTTCAATAAAGACTTCTTTATTTTCATATGACAACTTAACAAAATTCTATTCCACTTAATATTGCTCTTCAATTTCCTCCTAACTTCGCATATATGTTGTCTTCAAATATTACTCTCTAGAAAAGAGTCAAATGATTTTGACTAAGAGTATCAATTAAACAAATTTCTTCCATATCTTCTTCCTCCTTTATCACTAATTTCTTTCTTAGGTGAAATATATTTGTCTCTATAGCCATATTACCAAATGGCTATTGCATAATTCCATTTTGACAATTAAAAACATTAGCTATAACAAGGAATAATCTCCCCAAAATTTTGACGTGTTCTCTTAATAAAGACTTCTTCTCAATAGAAATCTTCCTTTTTACCATGCAAAGTCTTTTAGGAATTTGGCATAATCTAGCACTTGTCTAAAAACATCTAACAAAGATATTGTTAGGACAATGAGTGTAATACATTTTATGTGGGCAATTTTGTTCCAATATATTTTGACTTAGCAAACTTTTTAGATAGTGACTTACTCTCCACAGAAGATTTAAGGTTCCTATTGGCTCAACCAAAAAGTTACAAGTAAGTCTAAAAAAGTTTGTTTAGTAGCAAGTTGGGTGATTAAAGGGTTAAAGCATACTAATATGAACTAAAAATGTTTGAATTAATGTTTTGGAAAAACAAGGGATGGTTAAGCGATGGAAACAATACTCAAGCACTAGAACTACTCAAGCACTTATCCAAAACTCAAGCTCTCAAGGTGCTTGAGTGATGACTAAGTGTGCTCCAACGGTAGTCCTGAATATGCCAAAATATAGCAAATTTACTTTTTTTTTTGGGAAATTCATGAATATATATATATATATATATATATATATATATATATTGGTAATTTTTGTTTACCAATCTCATGGTCCAATATAAACCCTTTATTAACCCATTTTATTGTTGGACACTTAGAGAGAGATTCAACCTAACTTGCCCTATCATTCCCAATTTCTCAAGAAAAATTCAATGCTTGAATCGTGGGTTGTTAGAAGACTTGCATCCCTTCAGTGAGGTTAAGGAGAATTCAATAAAGCAATTAGAGATTGTTACATCATGAATGTGGATCAAGTTGTAGGTTTTGGAAAGTAACTCTTAGGGGTAAGCTGTAAAGTAATTTTGTGTAACTTGATCTCATATAGTAAATTTCATGTTAGAGGTCTTAAACCCATGGTTTTTTTATCTCCACAATTAGCATGAGGGTTTTCCATGTATTTTTTTTAAAAAAATTTTGTATCCTTCGCTTGATTGTTTCATGACTTTGATATTTGATTGCTTTGTTTATCCTTATTATCTCACAGGTTTGATTTAGGTAAATTTGTTCAATCCTTATATTATAATTTTTAAAATACACTCATTCACTCTCTCTAGGAGTTTCCTTACTAGACTGTCTTTTCAGATATATTCACCTTCACCTACTTTAACATTTTAAACACTTTGGTTCAGTTTTTTTTTTCTTGGTCTCTAGTTTAAGATAAATTTTGGAAAAGTATTTTCAATGAATTTTTACAATAACAAAACATAAATTAGTCTTTGAAACCCTTAGTTCTTGAACAAAAAATAAAAAGAACTAACAACTATATAGCGGTTAAGTCATCCCCATAGGGAGTCTTTAGATTAAACATGCTGAAGGTAGGGATTTTAAAGGCATGAGTGCTAGTTGAAGGTATAAAATAATAATAAATTTTAATTTTAGGAGAGAATAAGGGAACCTAAAAACACATGAAAATAAAAACAATAGACAGACAACAAACTCCAAGAGTAGAAGTTTACTGAATTTCCTTCTCTCCGGTTCAACTCACTGATAGGACTTTGACCTTATGCTTACGACTTTAGGATCGGGTCCTGGGTTTATACAAGCTAGGAGGGTTTTAGTTTACATGAATATCAACCACCTAATTGAAAGCTCAAATTAATTTGATTACTCTTTTTTAGGTATTCACAATCAGATGATTTTGATGGGTTTATGTAAATTTTAAAAAGCTTATTTTTGGTGTATGAGTCTACCAACAATTATTCTTTTTAATCCTTATAACTTCTATCCTAGGTCAATGGAAACTCCTTTTGGTCCTCATAACCACCTACCTAAGGAAGGTGTAGGAAATCCCAAATCCCTTTCCTATCCCAAGTATAGGTTACGTACATGAATGACTTCTTAGGGTGTATATATATATATATATTAATATCAAGATTTAGAAGAATAGTTTTATAGAAAACGTTAACTATGATTTGGACATTCCAAATCAATTTTATATAATGAAGAAGATGCATGAAGTATCCGGAAGTCTCATATACCCAAGATCTCTCGCTAAATGGCTTTAACCATGATCTTGACACTTCAAAGGATGGGTCTTTAAAAGGAAGGAAGTTTTGGCTTTCTCTATCTCTTTAAGGTGAAAGTCGATAGTCTTTAAGAGTGATAGAAACCCTAACCCCCAAGAAAGTATTTAAAGGGTCCTTAATTAGGCTTAAGTAACTTAAACTCCCTAAAGGCTTAGGTCATTTAACCTAGCACAAAATGGGTCCTAATTGATTAATTAACCTCACAGAGCCATCTAATTATTCAATTAGCCTAATCCAGACACCTTGTTCACTAATCCTTGTGTAACCTTGTGTAATTACCAAAACACCCTTATGCACAAAAGTGAACCTAAAGCCAATCCAACCCTTATAAACCATGTCATCAAGGTATATAAGCTTGAGTGGGGACCACTAGAACCCATAAGAGTACTGGCTCCCTCATAATCCAATTATAAAATTGATTTAACACACCACTATAGAGAATCAATTACACTCCAGTATCCTATTTAAATAACAAGAAGATGAAGTTTGAGTTTGTAACCTACTAACCATTACATATGGACTCCCCATGAACTAGTGTCTATAATCTAACAAGGTAGTGTTATAACATATCCGTTGGGAACCTTGACTTTCTTCATTTCCTATCCCTAGATCTTGTAAGGTGAATGCATCTACCCTTAAGCCTCTCTAAATCTATCATAGCATAATGAAATGGTAATAAAAACCATAATTAACTATAGATTTAAAGATATAGTTCTTATTCCTAGATCTGGATGTTCCTAGATCAATTACTTATGGTGAAAAACATGCATGAATAGTTTGGAGGTCTTTCACATAAGATCTTTTCCCCGATGACTCTGACCATGATCTTGGCATTCCAAAATGGGCTCTAGAAGGGTAGAAACCTAGGCTCTTTCTCTCTCTCTCTCTCTCTCACTCACTCACTAAAGGTGGAAAGCAATTATCTAAAAGCCATTAAGAAACCCTAACCCCTAAGGGGCATTTATAGGGTTGCCCTTAGGCTTAAGTGACATCAGTCCACCAAGGCTTGGGTCACTTAATTTAACCCAAAATGGGTCTTAATTGATTAATTAACCACATAAGTCCATCTAATTAATCAATTAACCCAATTCAGAGACCTTATTTATTATCCATTATGCAACCTTACATAATTACCAAAACTCTCTTAATCACAAGAATGAACCTAGAGCCAATCCAACCCTCATGAACCATGTCATCATGGTATATGAGGCCAGAGAATGACCACTAGGACCCATAGGAGTATTGGCCCCCTCATAATCCAATTTTGAAGTTGATTCAACATCTCACTATAAAGAATCAACTGCACTCCAGTACCCCATATAAATAACAATAAGACAAAGTTCGAGTTTGTGACCTACTATCCACTATATGCAAACTCCTAATGAACCGGTATCTGTAATCTAACAAGGTAATGTTATCACCTATCAAAATTATCTTTCTAATCCTTGAGTTACAAATCCAACAATTTATGTGATCAACTGACATACTCTAACTCCAAAGAGCATATGTCAAATTCTATTAAAGGAATTATCTTGGCGATACTTTGGATCACCCAAAAGGACACATTGTCTCAATCGCATGAGATATCATGGTACCTCTATTGAGAATACTTGTTGCCACTAACCTCCATTAACAGTGACCTAATCCATAGGGATACGTGACCACCTTAGGGTCTTACCTAAAAGTCAATGCCTTTTGTTGACTTTGGTTTAGGCTCAATATCCTTTCAAGGTTTAGAGTCCATGTAGTATAGTAGCTTGGTGAATCATGACAATCAATAGTCTTACATCATGATTCATCATAGGTCCGATCCAATGTGTAACCATGCATACTAGTACACTCACTATAGGAAACCCAATCCAACGGTCAAGACAAGTCATCCCTCCAATTAGGAGGTAGTGCACTATAGTCTCTATTGGATTGACCAAATCCATGAATTAACTGTGAACAACTTATTTACTTATAAGGTAACCATGACTTATATCTTCTATGCAATTCCTAATGCACCTAAGTCATGTATAATGTAAGAAATATGGACATGTATGCTCAAATAACCAATTAACCCATATGGGATAATAAATGGGAAACTAAGAAACATAAATAAATAAATTTATAAATGAATCTCAATATGTTACATCATGTCATGCTTTATAGAGCTCAATCCCAACAAACTCTTAATAAAGCATGGTGAAAACACATCTGACACCTAAGTTATCCCTATGATCATCAAAGACTAGATAAAGTCTTTGTGAAGGGATCTACTAGGTTCTCCACATAAACAATCTTCTCCATAGCTAGCTCTCCTCTCAATACTATCTTGTGTATTAAGTTATACTTTATCTCAATGTGCTTACCTTTTCGATGGTTTCTTGGTTCTTTAAACTATGCCACTACCCCACTATTATTGCAAAATAGTACCAAGGGCAATACAACCAAGGGTACTACCCTAAGTCCCATCAAGAACTTTTGAAACCAAACGACTTCCTTTGTTGCTTCAAAAGCAATAACACACTTGTCTTCCAAAATGAAGTCAACAATACAAGATTGTTTCATACTTCTTCAACTAACAACCTCCCACCTAAAGTGAACATAAACCTAGAGGTAGACTTATGAGAGTCTTTATCAGGCTAAATGTCCAAATCCGTGTACCTAAGGAGTAACAACTCATCATAATGATAAACTAACATATAATCCCTCACTTTCCAAAGGTACTTGACTATATGCTTAACTATCATTTAATGCTCCATTCGTAGATTGGACTAATATTTACTCATCATCCCTACAACAAAGCAAATATATAGTCTAGTACATAACATTACATATATAAGGCTACCTACTATTAAAGCATAAGGTATTATTTTCATGCGATCTTTCTTTTCAATTGTCTTAGGACACTAATCTTGAGAAAGTGACATTCCATGCCTGAAGGGTAGTAAACCCTTCTTAGAGTCTTGCATAACATACTTGACCAAAAGCTTGTCAATGTAGATGGCTTGAGACAATGTGATCTTCCTATTCTTGTGATCCCAAAGTGTTAGGATAGAGCCTTTAAAGGTATGACATTATGTAACAAATTTGGAATTCATTATTTATTTAATGATGTTCTAGTTTCATTTTTATCTATCTTTATTCCATGGATTATACTTTATGAGTATTCTTGCTTACATCTTTTGCATTGTACGTGACTTAGGTGCATTAGGAGTTGCATAGAAGATCTAAGTCATGGGTTCTTTGCACATGAATGACTTGTTCACAACCAATTCATGGATCTAAGCAACACATTAGAGGTTGTCGTGCACCACCTCCTAATTAAAAGGATGACTAGTCTTGGCTATCGGGATAGGTTTCCCATGGTGAGTGCACTAGTGTGTATGGTTTGACATTGGACAGGACCTACAGTGAGTTATGACTTAAGGCTATCAAGTAGTCATGACCTCACCAAGCTGCTTCATTGTGTTGTCTCTCAACCTTAAGAGAATATTGAGTTTATGTTGAAGTTAGTAGTGGCTTTGACCTACGGGTGAGATTGTAAGTTGATCATATATTTCCTATGGATTGGGTCAGTATTGATGGAAGTCAGTAGCAATAAGTATTCTCAATAGAGACATCATGATATCTCTTGGGATTGAGACAATGTGTCTCTTTAGGTAATCCTAAGGAAGTGTGTTCATGTAATCTATGGTCATAGTAGTTCCTTAAGTGGAACTTGGCATAGGCTCTTTGAGAGCTAAGACATGTCAATTGAATACACAATATGAGGATTTGTAACTCAAGAATGGTAGAGGTAGTCTTGAAAGGCTGATATTTTTCACCTTGTTAAACTACAAACACTAGTTAATGGGGAGACTAAACACAATGGATAGCAACTTACGGACCTGAGCACTTGGTGTCTCATTGTTATTTATATAGGATATTGGAGTTTAGTTGATTCTCTATAGTGGGATGTTGAATCAACTTTAGAATTGGATTCTGAGGGAGCCAGTATTCCTATAGGTCCCAATGGTCTCCACTCTAAGTTCATATACCTTGTTTTATGGATTATGAGGGTCAAATTAGCTTTAGATTCACTTTTTTGTATAAGGGCATTTTGGTAATTATGTAAAGTTGCATATGGGTAAGTGAACAATGTCTCTGGATTGGGTTAATTGATTAATTAGTAGGCCCTATTGGATTAATTAATCAATTAGAACCCATTTTGGGCTAGATTAAGTGACCCAAGCCAATGTGGGCTCAAGTCACTTAATCCCACTTAGGAACCCTATAAATACCCCATAGGGGTTAAGGTTTCCATAGCTTTTGTCTTCCACCATTCGAAGAGATTGAAAGCCATAGCCTTCACCCTTTTTTCCTCCCCCACCGAAAGTGTGCCAAGATCAAGGTTCTAGTCATCATGTGGAAGACTTCAGGTTTACGAGACTTATGTGATTTCAATTTTCATCTTCACTATGTGGATTTGATTTGGCAACATCCGAATCTGAGGTATGGTTTTCATTAGCACTTGCTGAATCCTTTTAAAGTATAAAAATATTATTTTTCTGTTGTGCATAGGATTTGGAAAAAGCCTAGGATAGTTATGCATGTTCCTAACCTGATCTGGACTTTGGAAACGGAGATATTCGAGTTTTTCTCTTTCAACTGGTATCAAAGCCATAGGTTAGTAATTGTACTAGAACCATTATAGGGTATGCTAACTTGTTTTTACAGGGTTTTTGTTTATCCCATAGTCCCAAGGATAATTAATGTTTGTTCTTTATTATGATCTTATTATAATATGACGGTTATAATTGTGATTGCTTTTTATTGGGGATGTAATAATTACTTGGATTGGTTTTCACTTTTCCTAGATGGGTAGTAAGCCTCATAAGAGGCATAGAATTTTTTTTCTTTTGTAAATTATTTATTTATTTATTATTTGATCACTCTTTGTAACTTATGGAGAGTATGGAAGCAAACCAAAGCATCACAAAGTGTTCGTGCACATTCCCTTATAGAAAAGAGAAAAAGAAGGCTTATTGAAGTTTCTTTCATGAGTTCCTATGGTGATTTAAGGGAAAAGAAAGAATGTTGGAAGTTCTTGATTTGAGATCCTTGGTAGCACAGTTTTGTCATTTTTAACATAAAATTAGGATGGCTTACCATGAGTTTCTTGGAACAATTTTGAAGCTTAGGAATTCAAGAATCCAAGGCTTCAAACGGATCACAATTCGAACTTGAAATGAGAGAGTTATAGTCGATTGAATCAAGGTTGTGTAGAGAGCATGGCAGCATAGTGATGCTGATTTCAACTCAAAATCGGGGATATCTCCTGTGAGATTTTTGGGCCAAACCATGTATGATTTTGAATCTTAGGAAGTCAGGAATCCAGTGCTTCAAACGGATTTGAATTCAGAGTTGAAACGGAGGAGATATGGTTGATTGAAGCAAGGTTGCACAAAGGGCATGCAATTACGAGATTGAGTTTGGGCCAAATTGTTTTTGGTTGTTTAGGCTCAATTTTTGGGCCTCTATTTGGGTTCTTTTTATGGTAATTGGGCCCATTGGGTTTTTCCTTTTTTCACTAACCCTATCTTTGGCTGTAGGGCTATTTTGGTAATTTGGATTGTATCCAAGTTCTAGTTACTAAATTTGCAACAGGATCCCTAAGGCCATGAGAATTATTTATTTAATTTCCTTTGTGTCTTTTATGTTTTTTTTTTTTTTTTTGACATAGAATATATTTTGGTATTCTTAAGTTAATGAATTTTCAAATTTTTTCTTATTTTAGATAATTTATTAATTGGAATGTGTTAAGAATTAGGAAAATTTTATTTTAGATAAAGACAAGTTGGAAAGAAATAAGGAACTTACTTCCTTTTTAAAATTAAACTCTTGGAGATTTTTTTTAAAAATAAATAAATAAATAAATAAATC
Source organism: Vitis aestivalis var. linsecomii x Vitis rupestris (assembly GCA_022058835.1). NCBI lineage: Eukaryota > Viridiplantae > Streptophyta > Magnoliopsida > Vitales > Vitaceae > Vitis > Vitis aestivalis var. linsecomii x Vitis rupestris. Next base: position 27,591 of record JAJJMG010036866.1, on the reverse strand, counting down.
CTTTTAGATTTTAGATCTCTAAGATTTTTTTTTTTTTTTTTAAGAAAAAGTTTTATTTTTCTAAGTCATGAAATAAAATCTTTCTTATTTAGCACAAGATTCTAATTTGAAGAAATAAATTATTTTTGGAAAAATTTATGATAGATAATTCATAATTGAGATAGCTTACCAAGATATTATTTCAAATAAAATAAATTAAAATGGTAATTTTGGATTTTCTTAAAATAATAAATCTTCATGAGTTTTATTTGCATTATTATTTATTTAAGAAATTGGTTGTTATCATTTGAAATTTCAAATTCCTTTTGGGACTTTCCTTTATTTGGGTTAGGTGGTTCTCCAGACTCTCTCTCTCTCTCCCCCCTCTTCCCCCTGAGAAAAGGAGGAGACCGTTTAGTTTGAAAAGGAAAGTTCAAGGATAAGGAATATGAAAGGTATCCCTATTTGGCACAAGAGTTCCAATTCAAGTAATAAATAAAAGTTTTGAAAATTCTTATGATGTATAATTTATTTTAAGATAGTTACCAAAATGATCTTAAAGTCTATCTTCCAAAATATTAAGTAGGAGTGGACCATAGGCAAGTCCATAGCCTCCAAGATCGAGCCCATCTTGATTTTGGGTCCATCGCCATCCTAAAGATGGGTTGGCCCAAGGAATCAAGGGATATGGGTTATTCTTTATGGACAAGACTATATATGTTTGTAGTGGGAGTGTTCAACCCTAAAGATGGAACTCTTCACTTGGTAACATTGATGTCAAGGATCTTGGTTACACACTTAACTTAAACATGAAGTGGTAGAATCATCTAAAGTGGTCCCACTTACATGGACTAAGGGCTAAACATAAAGGTATGTTGATCAATGCCTTAGGATAACTTGGAGGTTTAAGGTAGGTTGATTAATTAGAGAGGGTCTCTACCTAGTAATAAGAGTCATGACCTGCCTAAAGTAGGCTTGATTCTTATGATACTAGGATACCTTGCATAGATATATGTAGTTTAAGAGCACTACATTTTTGCTAAATTAATTACCAACTTGCCTTGAATGCTTAGTTTCTTTTTATTAATTCATGGGATTATTATATTTGTTACAAATATCATGTCTTTAACCTATCACCTATCATTTTTTGTTTGAATTAGACCTAATTATATACTGAAAATAATCTTGATATAGTATTAATTGCATAGAAGCAAATTTTGGTAGAGTTTGTTGTTTTCTTTGAATAATCCTATCATAAAGTAAGAGAAGCATATCAAAGGTGACATAAAATGGATCAAAAGACTAAGTCTCTCATACTTGGATCTTTAGATAATGTGTTGCAAAAGCAACACATGCCTATTACCATAGTCTATGATATTCTCTTTAAAGTTGCAAGGGTTTTTTGGTGATAAGGGTAAGTCAACTAGACAAGTTGCCCTTAAGACTATTATGAACGTACACTAGGATTCAAGTTATCTTAAAGATCTTACTAGATTCCTATAGGATGAGTAAGAAGATTCTCAAAGAGTAAAAAGCTGTAGATATGGAAGCCAACAAGGTATATAAGCTAGAGTGAAGACCATTGGAACCCATAAGACAGTACTGGCTCCCTCATAATTCAATTCTAAAGTTGATTCAATATCCCACTACAAGGACACAAAGTGCTTGGATTCATGACCTGCTATCCATTGCATTCAATCTCTCTATGAACTGGTTTTCATAGTCTAATAATGAGAAAGCTATCAGCCTTTCAACACTACCTCTATTATCTTTGAGTTACAAATCCTCCTACTATGTGATCAATTAACATATCTTAGCTCACAAAAAGCTTATGTCAAGTTTTACTTAAGGAACTACTAGGACCATAGTTTGTATAAACACACCTCCTTAAGATCACTCAAGAGGATACTTTATCTCAATCTCATTAGATATCATGGTGCCTCTATTGAGAATACCTATTGCTACTAACTTCAATCAACAGTAATCCAACCCATAGGTAATATATGATCACTTTAGGACCTCACCCATAGGTCAAAGTCACTGCTAACTTGGGTACAAGCTTAGTATTCTCTCAAGATTGAGATATAACATAATGAAATGGCTTAGTGAAGTCATAACTACTTGATAGCCTCACATCATGGCTCACCATAAGTCTTGCCCAATGTGTAATTATACACACTAGTGTACTTACCATGGGAAAATCATTCCAATGGTTAAGACTAACCATCCCTTCAATTAGGAGGTAGTGCACTACAACCTCTAATAGGTTGTACAAGCCCACGAATTGGTTGTGAACAAATCATCTATTGGCAAGGAACCTATGACTTAAATCTTTTATGCAACTCCTAATGCACCCAAGTCATGTACAATGCAAGAGATGTTAGGCGAGAATGTTCATAAAGTATAAAGCATGGAATAAGGATAGATAAAATTGAAACTAGAATATCATTAAATAAATAATGAATTCCAAATTTGTTACATCATGTCATGCTTTTAAAGGCTTTATCTTAACAATACTAATTTATATTGGGCTTCTTGTCCTGATGATTGCAAGAGTACTAGTAATTATTGTGCTTTTCTTGGTCTAAATTTAATGTCTTAGTCTTCCACTAAGCAATGTATTATGGTTCAGAGCAGTGCTAAATCTGAATATTGAGGCTTAGCAATAGCTATAATTAAAATTGTTTGGATTCAATTTGTCCTATAAGAGTTATGCATTCCTTAGGATATTCCTCTCATTTGCCATGATAACCAGAGTATTACTCATCTAATTGCTAACTTAGTTTTCCATAGTCGCTCCAAGCATGTTGAACTTGATCTTCATCTCATCCATGTTAAGGTTCTGCATAGAGAACTTCTTGTTCAGTACATTTCCTTACTCATCAACTTACTGATGTTCTCACCAAGCATCTTCCAAGCTCACGATTCTTAGGATTTCACACAAAGCTTTGTGTCATCCCTAGACCATTTTGCTTGAGAGGGGATGATAAGTAGAAGCCTCAACAACAAATTTCCAACTCAACAACCAACAACAAACTTCCAACTTAATATTTCAACCTCTTAACAAATTCCAATAGTGCTAACTAACTAGTAACTAGAGTTAGTTGTTAGAAAATAACTAGAGTTAACTCTCCTTTGTGCCTTATATAAATGACTCTCCTCTATATTCTGAAATGGTACTGTTCATATTCTAAAATAAAAATCTAAAGAAAGATTTTCTTTAATTCTTTCAAAAAGCGATGGATACTTTCTTATAATTAGGGTGAGGCTTGATTGAATAATTTGCCTTCTTTCTTTATAGTATTCTCAAAACTTAAAGCATATGAAGTTGATTTTTGCATTCTACTTTGAAAATTTATTTCTTCAAAATTGGCATTTTAAGCATAACTTGGATATTTTTGTAATTATAATTAATAACATTAAAGATAAGTCTTTATTTTCAAAAATCAATTTAAAAATACTTTAAAAGACAAGAACTAATTATTGATGTGATTTTGGCTTGTTCCTTAAGCTTCGCTCAAAAATATGACTATTGTGTACCTCTAATTAAGTTCAACTTTATTTCATTTTCATAAGAATAAGAATTTGATCATCACAATTTTGTTCAAAAGTTCTTTTTTTGTTTTTTTTTTTTTTTTTTTAAATTTTAGAAAATAAAGTATATGTGGGTGCCACCTTTCATTTAATTCCCATAACAATAAGTCTTTGAATTCATGTCAATTAAAAATAAGCTTGGTTAATTTTAACACTCATTTTTAGATTTAAAGAAATACATTTGAGTGTACATACTACCAATTAATGAAAATGCTATAGGTGTAGCAACTTGCATATTAGGTTTAATATTATTGTATATCCCAAAGGTGTTGAATAGTTTTTGGTGGCAAGATAAGGGTTGATTAAATGATTGGTCTTCTTTCTTTATAGGTATTCCCAAAACTTAAGCAAGCATATGGAGTTGATCATTTGGAATTTATTTTCAAAATTGGCATTTTAATCAAGACTTGGATATCTTTATAATTAAAATTAATAATGTTAAGGAGGAGTCCTCTTTTCATAAATTAATTTAAAATTAGTTATAAAAAGGCAAGAATTAATTGTTGTTTGTGATTTTGACTTGTTTCTTATAGCTTAAAGCTTAAGCTTCACTTAAAAGTATGACTATTTTGTACATCTAATTAAATGCAACTTTGTTTTGTTTTCATAAGGATTTTATTCAAAAAAATTATTTATTTTTATTTAAAAATAAACCATGTGTGGGTCAGTGGCTGCCACCTTTCAATTAATTCACATGACAATAAGTCTTTGAATTCACATCAATTAAATTATCTTTGAGCCAACATGATTTTTCTTTTTTCTTTTTTTTTAAAAAAAGCATTGATTGAATATATTGAAGGAGTAAGTCAAATAAGAATTTTTGTATTGAGGAGAAGAATTCCAAATTAAGTGAGATTTAATGTTATTAATCTAAAAATAATTTGGAACTCAGATATTGACTTAATTAATTCATATACAAAAACCGAGCTACAATTTTTCCTTGCACATAATTATAATTTTCAAAAATTTCTTTTATTAAAAAAATGACTTTAAATCAGGAGAATCTTGATGGGTTAGATTCATCAATAAGTTTATTAATGTAAAATATAATTTGGATGTAAAGAAATAATCTAATTAATACAAAAAAAAAAAGTATGGACTTTATAAATTATCTTATTAGGTAAATGGATTTTTTAATGCATTAGATTCACTAAGGAATATAGTAATATTTAAAAAGAATTTAGAAATCAAAAGTAGAGTTAATGGATACTAGAAAATAACAAACCAAAATTAGTTTAGAATGACCCTATTATTTTTCCCACGGATACAACTATACTAATTTTTCTTACTAGCGATGAATTCCACATCAAAAGAGATTTAATACTTACATGCTTTTGATGACCCATCCCCATTGAGGATCCATCACTTCCTGAACAATTCCTTCTCCACGGCCTCTATCTGGGGCAATTCAGCTATAAATTTAGTTAGAACTTGCCCTTTGAGTGACAACCTTGGCTTGTATTGAATGTCATGCTCACTTAATTCCATCGCCCATTTAATAATTCACCCAAATAGGTTTAGTTTATGTAGAGTGGCTTGTAACAAGAGGTTCGTCGGGCTAATGATGGGGTATGCTTGGAAATAGGGGCGAAGTATTTTGGCTACTACTCTTCAGGAAAAGGTCGCTTGCTCAATATGAGTATATCAAGTTTCGACTCCAATAAAGGCTTTACTCACTCATAGAGTACACAAGTCTTTGCTGATTTTCTTTGTTTACCCGCAGTAACATCACACTAACTACAAGTTCTGATATGGCCTTCGGTTGCCACTAAGCTACTAAGATTGGAGGTTCAATCAAATGCTACTTTATTGAGGTGAATGCCTATTCGTACTCCAGGCTCCATCCCGATCAACTTTACCCCCTAGAGAGTGTCAAAAAATGGGTGAAGACGGTTTGTAAATCTAGAGATGAATCACCCTAGAAGCTTTCTTGTGCTTACACCGAAATGCGTTTTAATGTCAATTTCATGTCATACTTCCGAAGCAAACTGAAGGCTTCTTCCAAGTGTTGCAGATGGTCTGTTTGGTTGAGGCTCTTAACCAGCATGTCATCGATGTAAACTTCGATTGTCTTCCCAAGCATTAGCCAAAAGATGTTTGTTACTAGTCGTTGATATGTTGCTCCAACATTTTTTAGGCTCGATGACATTACATCGTAGCAATACAAGCCTTGTGGAGTAATAAAAACGATCTTATCAAAATCTGGGGGGTGCATCCGAATCTAATTGTACCCAAAGAAAGCATCCAAGAATGATAACATGCCATGCCCAGAGGTTGTATCCACTATTTAATGGATTCAAGGAATGGAAAGCTATCTTTAAGTCTATTTAGTCAACACAAACTCTCTATGTTTCGCCTTTATTGGGTACTGCCACAATATTTTCCAACCAATCACGACACTTCACTTCATGAATGAACCTGACTTCTAACAATTTAGCAACTTCCACTTTGATAATTTTCTATCTGTTTGAATGGAAGCGTCACACCCTCCGTCAAACCGACTGCACAGTGGGGCTAATGTTTAATTTATGAGAGGCCACTACGGGGCTTATGCCTGGCATGTTTCAATGCTTCCATGCAAACTCATCTTTATTTTTCTTTAATACGAACTCTAGACGGTCATTCTCTTCGACTATTAACAATGTGCTTACATAAGTTATTTCCATTACCTTTTTCAAAAACATCTAGACTTGACAATAAATCCACTACTAGCGATTCCTGTTCCTCAAATTTCTCTTTCCCCCTAGTAAGTATTTGCTAGGTGGTTCGGTCATTCGAAAATCCAGGTTCTTCAAATGGTGCCTCTTAATTTCCGTAGTTATCTGGTAACATCATTGGGCAACCAATTGGCTTCCATGCAAATCTATCTGGCCTTACTCCGTCATATAGCTGACCATTTGATGATAGGTAGACGGGATGACTTTTATCTTATGGATGTAAGCTCGTCCTATTATGACATTCTATAAGGAGAGATCCGTCACCATTGAAAATTTAACATTTAGAGTAACGGGTTCGACCTCTACTAAGAGTACCATGTTACCTAGTGACACCGTGGTAGCCCCATTAAACTTGATCAAGATGCGTCCAGTACTTTCTAGAGTGACAAGGGAGTGGCCCATCTGCTTGTATGCAAACATTTGTAGGAATTCAGTAGAGCTGCCCGGGTCCACCAATATCTTATGCATGATAAATCCACTTATGCTAAGGGTTAGAAGGAGGGCATCCTCATGAGGTACTCTGACTCGATTTGGGTTGATGGGTAGAAAGGTGATAAGTCCATCAACCGAGTAAGTGCTTCCAACTTGGAATGACTACTGAACGGTATTTGCTCATTCTACTACCACCACGGCTCTAAGAACCGATCTTTTGCGCCTGCTAGACTTATATTAATCATCGATTTGTCCCCCATGAATGTGATGAATGATAGGGCACTGTTCTAGGGGAAGAGTTCATGCTCTGTTCACTTCAAGGGTTGGAGCGTTATTCCTTCCCCTTGGCTTACGGATATACTAGTGGAGGTGCTTGACCTTTATTAATTTTTCCACCAAAAAGTGGAAATGTCAACACTCCTCCCCATAGTGTGTCTATGCTTGATTGGAGCCAAAATATATGCTCTAATGACATATATTTGATATGATTTATGCACCATAAGACACTCAAATCATCCAACTTGACCCAAATTATTGCTAAGGCCCTAGCCATGAGTTTAACTTGCATTTTGGAAATTTATCTCAAGTTTAAGGGAAGAAAATGGTATGAGTTGAATCACTTTAGATTTTGAAAGATCAAGAAAAGGTTTAATAAGGAAATGAGCGAGTTAATACTCATGGACTATAAAGAAAGGCAAGCAAACATGGATAATGATGCATGAAGCAAATTCATCAAGTTGCATGAAAATTTGGAACTCAAAATTTGGTGACAACATGTAGTCTAAATTTGAAGCGAAATTTGGAGCACTTCCCAAAGTCTATTTTAAGCAATATATATATAGATATATATATCATTTTGAAGCTCTGGAAGTCAAAAATCTAACTCTTCAAACGGTGTGCAAATCGAAGTGAAACGAAGAAGTTATGACCATTTAAAGATAATTGTGCAAAGATGAAGGACCGTTTTGAAATGATTTTGAAATTCAACTTATAAATTCGAAATCCAATTCGAAATCCAATTCAAAATGACTCCAATTTTGAATTCACACACTACCACATTGATATTTCGCCACCTCTACTTCGAGAATTGCATCTTGGGCACTTCATCCACCCTAAGTGGGTCTCATACAACTAGACATCGCGATTTTATTAATTTGTAGTCATTTTAGGTAATTATTAGTAAAATAAGTGGCCAATGGGAACATGCCACATGTTAGGTTTTCTGGTGGAAACTATAAAAACTTTATATTTAGGTTTTCTAGGGAGTTCTTGATTTTTTTATTTTTTATTTTTAGGAGTAAAGATAGTTTGACAATTCTTGGGAGGAGAGAAGAAGACCTTGAAGGCTTTTCTTGGTTTGTTTTCTTTCTTCTTTTTATCATTGAATAAATTATTGTTTTTAATTTTTTTTTTAAATCAATAATGGTTCTTTCTTATTCTTTTATGGCCTATGTATGTGAGGACATGCCCATAAGAGATCTTGGGGTGAAATATGAAAGCCTAGGGATGTATCCAAAGGGAAACAATGGGTAAAATCGGATTAATAATGGAATGAATGAAAGGTTAGGGCACTAGTATTGAGATCAAAATACCCTCTAAAGTTAGTTTGACTTAGGAGATGATACAATCGCATATTCCTTGATACTAAGGATTCTTGGTAATTCTTGATCTCTAGTTATCAAAGGTTTTGTCATTGTTATTTACCCTAAGGTAAATCTACACAGAGTGGTAAAAGCCTAAAAACCTTAGACCTAAACTTAGATTCCATGTCCATCATCTATTAGGTAATTCAATGGAATAAAATATTAAAAGTTAGGATACAGATCAACTCTAAGGTGTGGAACTCAGCTTGATCTCGTTAGACCATGCATTTTGATTACCCTAAGACTATTAAATTATATGCCCTTGTTTCGCCTAAAGGTTCATACTTGAAGTTGGATTGTGGAGCCCTAATCTTGATTAATTGAATTAAAAATAAATAATTATTCTATAATTTAAATAGGTTTATTTAGGAAATTTTCATCATATTTTATTCTGATTTATTAGAATTAGATATTTTTTTACCTTTAGTAAATAATTAATCCTTTGAATCTAAGAACAAATGAACATATTAGAGCTGATTTCAAAGGACGACAACTTGGAATACTACAAAGTCGTGGTAACTCTATCTCTGGTTTTTCTTAGCCAAAGTTATCATATATTTAGGCTTTAGTATTTTATTTACAATAGAGATTTACGATCAATGCTCCTTGTGATAAGAGCATCATTGTTGTTGGTCATTTTTAGTTGGGTCAACCCTTATAGGGTTTGGCTACTTAAACCCAAACAAATCATGAACTAATGGGAGGAACTGCTCGTATGAAATGGTGAGCAAGATGAGTTATAATGGTTCACTCTTATTTTAGTCTAGTTGGGCAAGTCTGTGGTTGCCTTGCCTCAATCCATTCCCTTTAGGCTTTGAGCTTCCCGTCTTAATGTTTCTAACTAGGTGCGTTGTCACCAAAATTTGTTGTGAGGCTGCTTGGATGTCATCCTCCAACATTGCATATTTGCTAGCTTTAGAATAAGTCATTCATCAACATTGTTGGCTTTTTCGCGATGGACTAAAAAAAAGTACTTGAGTTAATACTTCTCTTAAAGATTTGCAAGTTCGCATCCATGTTGTAAGATTTACCTATAGAACTGCTTGCCCAAATCCCTTCATAAGATTTGTTCTCCATTATCTTTATGTCATGTAGCCAACTTACATTATGCTTTTGTAGGGCTAAGCACAAGTAATGTGCAACAAAGGCCTTAGAGATATCTTTGAAGGAATTAATAGAGTTTTATGACAGTCAGTGAAACCATGACATTGTTGGGTCTTGCAGACTGGCTGGGAAGACCTTACACAATAGTACATCATTCCCAACATCGAGGGTTATGACCTATCTAAAATGCATCAAATGATTGAATAGGTCGCCTGTCCCATCATACATAGTATACTTTGAGACTACGAATCCCCTAGGAGACTCATAGTTTATAACGTGTGTGCCAAAGGGATTGGATAACATATTGTCTAGGTGTCTACTCACCATCCTTAGAGGCGCTTTTTAGGTTGTCTCCCTGAGTATCTACTCGAATCTCACATTTTGCATGGGATTCAGGTAGCCTTCTTTACAGGGGACATTAGACTAAACCCTCTGTATAGCAATTATGTGGAGATATCATGCAAACTCTTGAGGGCACTTTTCCCTAGTGGTATTGGTGGCTTTGTTTGAACAATTTTTGTTAATCGATCGCTTCATCCTAGACCTTTGCAACACAAGTGACAAATGGGGGCCACTAGCTAACAATTCATCATCTGTTTAAAGTAAGGGTTCTCTGTCAAGTAGTGGAATACCCATCGCGTTACTCCAGGATGATCCTAAAATGGTTTAATTGGTATAGCAACAACTTCTCTTACTTGAAGTAGGGATTATATACGTTATTCGTACTCATCTTTCTTTTTCTCCATCTCTACTTGAAAAATGTTGAATCTTTCATCTAGGCCAACAAGTTGTGTTGTAGATGGAGTATTAGCACCAATTCTAGAGGGCATGTTTATCATTTTTAACTTCTACAATGATGGTTTTTGCTCGAACTTCCCATAGACAATGCCAATTGTTGATGCATGGTCAACAATTCTCCCTCCGAACAGCTCTCACACTCTTTTTATGCTAAAAAGACCTACAAAAAGTTGTATCTAGATTTTGTCCAAACAAACCTCTCTAATGGCTAAGTTAGCTTGAGGAGATTTTTTGGCAGAGTTTTCTTAAGAATCAAATTATGTACCCTTTCTTTTGGCTATCTAGTGATTTTTATAGGGGTTAGCCTATAACGCTTCTCTTGCCCTCATGATTGCCCTTTATTATGTATTTAATGTGTAGTGCTCAATCATTGACTATCAATAACGATCATTCATTTATAACATATAACAACTACCTAACTATCCCACAAAAATTATGTGACAGACTTATTTATGGTATACGGTTGCCCAAGTAAATGTTGCTTTACGATGAACTAGCCTAATTAGGTGTTAAACTACCCAGAGCGTCCATTCAGGTAGCTTACTATTTGGATACCCATAAAAGGCTCGAGGCTTAGGTTGAGAGGCGTGTAGAGGAGGCCTTCGATGGAAATAATCTAAGATTGCTTTTATTGCTTTTAGAAATTAGATAAAAATCAAATGAAGAAAAAACATGAGCCTAACTTGACCAAAATGATTTCAAAAAAGGTTTTCAAAATGTTTGAGAAGTTAAACAATCACCCTTATTTTTAGCTTAAACTTACATTCTTTTCAAATATTTCAAAAAAGACAAGGGCACCAATCAACCGCCTTGGTTGATCGGTTGAGGTGGGCTTGAAGTTGTTTCAAACATGTTCTCGTAGCGATCTCCATTTGAATTGGAAGCTCAATTGGTCAATCACTGATTGACTACTCTAATCAAATTGATTTGTTGAGTTTGATAGTCTCCAACAACTAATGTAATGTTCAATCGCCCAAGTCAATTGATCTAGAAAAATCGTCTTGAACAAGAAGTTTGCAAATGCATCTCATATATAAGTGCTATAAACTTTATTTTATGTTTAATTAAACTTTATTGTACCAAGGTTATTTCTCTAAAATTATGGCTTCAACTTTGACTTTAATTTCTACCTAAAGCCGATATACATATATAATAAAAGTGGTCTTCATATTTAATAATATTAAAATAGAATATTCTATGTTATCCTAAATGATTGTCTTAGTTTTATATATGATTACACTTAGCAATAGTAAGAGCGCATTCACAATGCAAGAATAGGAATAGAAATAAGGAGTGAGATTTAATCTACGTAAGAACAAACTTTTGGTTGTTATTCCCATTCTAAAAATAATGAAAGAAAGATTTATAAAAATACAAAAATAAATAAAAAATCATCTCCCATTCTTTACTAGAATGTTTCATTCATGTAAATGTATCCCTAAAGCATTTCAACAAATCATTTTGAAAAAATAGCATTTTCTTGTAGGATATTGGTGAAGGGTGGAAGATGAGTGTTGGACATTTTCAGTACATCCTCAGTGTGTTTGAAGAAAAGCAGGTATGGAAAAGAATAGGTCACATCATTTACTCAACAATATAAAATAAGTCATTCCAATTATTATTTTAAGAAGGTGACTTTCTTTATTTTTCTTTATTATTCCATCAGTTTTTTTTTGTATTTTATGGGACTAATTATTATTATTATTATTGACAAAATCCTCAAAGTTCTAAAGACATTATCTTTTGTTATTCCTCAACTGTGTTTCTACATGCCCATTGCTTCAACTCCTGCAAAGATATCTTAAAAGCATATCCATAGGCAAAATGCTCTTAGCCCTAAAGTTTGGATTGGCACAAGTCAAAAGTTCTTTTATAAAACCAATAAATAAATAAAAAAAAATTCTATATGATTGCATAATTTCTTTTTAAAAAATTAAGAAATTACAGCTTAGAAAAAAACTTAATAGTAATGCTTTCATAAAAGCTTTATTTTGGCTTCTATGAGAAGTTATTTTAGTCTTGTTTGAATTGTCTTCTTAGAAACCAAAAACTTATTTTTTAAGCTTAAAAAGGGCATAATTTGGCATGACTTTTGGTTTTTGGCTTTGTCCAAAAACTGAAGCAAAAGCTAAAAGCATTAGTAAAATCAATATTATAAAAGTTTTATTAAATATAAAATAATTCAAAATAGAACTTCTGTTTTTCCTTTACTCTCATATTAAACACTTTTTTAAATCATGAGAACTTTGAACAAAATCAGCTAACCCAACAAAGATAAAAATATTTTGGGCGTAAGAGCTTGGAGACATGTGTAAAGAGGCCGATGTTGGTAAAAGTGAGGTTGAACAAAGCATATGAGAATTGTACAATTTGGTAAAGGAGGGGCAGATGAGTTGTGGACATTCCCATTACAGCCTAGATGAAAAAGAATAGGTGGAATCATTTAGTCAAGAAGGTACATGCATTCAATGCATTCAATAATAGCGCCAAGCTTCCCCCTGCCCCCACTTTCCTCTTCAAATTCAACCATTAACATGGAGGATAAATAATAAAATTATTTAAATTGAATCTTAAAAATCATTTGGACAAAAAAAAAAAAGGAAAAGAAATCACTAGTAATTAAATTCAAATTTTGAATGTGTATCTATCCATGATTTTAGTCAAAGCAAATCCGTATTTGAATTTATTCAAACGTATGGAGGGCATGAAAAACAAAACAAGTTGTAGATTTATGAGTTGGGAGACTGATAGTGATTTCAGGAGAGACACTGATCTAATACCATCCCATGTGACAGGATCCATGTCCTTCACTAACACTACTTACAGGATGCATTCATGTCGGCCAAAATAACGATTTTTTCTCAGACATAAAAATTCAATTAAACAAGTATATAAAAGAGATATGCAGATAAAAGTGTAGAAAGGCCCACCAGGGAGGTCACTTTCATGGCTTTCAAACTCGGCCACCCTTTTCTTTCACAACCATACACAACACACTTCATAGAGATGGAGAAAAGCATTCGCATTCTCGACGTAGCGATGGTGATGATAATAACAATTTCATAGGTAAAAATGATGTTCATCAACACAAGTCAATACCCGAACCATACGATGTTCTTGCTGTGTGTTTGGAGGATGGCAAGAAAATGTTGAGAGTGAGGGAGAAAAGAAAGGATTTCATGGATGGACGATGATCCACAGCAAGAAAGACAGGTATGGTGCGTTCTTGACTCCGTCGTTAAAATATCCTCCACAAAAAGAAAAGAAAAAAACAAAAAATGTAAGTAATAAAGCCGACTCGCAAAAAGAAAAGAAAATTGGCAGCCAAAAAGAGGGGGGGAAAAAGGCAGCATCAGCAACAGGCAGGTTCAAACTCCTTGATGAAGGGCATTGAAGAAGTTCAACTAACCCCCAATACTTTCCCCCTCATTCAATGCCACCAGCTGAGGAGAGACTCTCTGAATTTTTCTGATGTGTATTTAAAGACACGGTAGAGAAGGACAGTTGTTGAGCAGTGGGGATCATCATCAGGAACTAGGGCAATTCAAGGCAGCCTTTATTTGCTGGACAGTGTTACCGATGAGGTTATTAACAGTCGTCACCGACTCCAAGTTCAGCTTAGCGGATGGCAAGCTGCTCACTAGTATCTGAAACACCACTGTAATAAGTGACCCTCCTGACTTCCCCATGCTCGCTGTTGTACTGGAGCTGCTTGACGCCCCGTCCCCTTGGTCTAGTCGCCCATCTGGTGAGATGCTGAAACCCGATGGCAGCAGGGGTATGTAGGAAGGGTCCTCCCCGCTCATTGCTATGTTGATGGCAGGTAGATCAACTGGGCAGTAGATGACTAGGGAACCTGATGAGTCTATGCAGCTCTCTTGGAGTATCAGCATGTTGTTCTGACTGGTGTTGAAGGCCTGCCCATGGGATCCCAGAAGTCAAAAACCCCCATTTGCAACCAAATTAACCAAAATGGAAAGATGGAAAAATGGAAAAATGGAAATATTTGATTTGATCCTATGTTCAAAGGGTCTCTGACTTACCCTCAGGACAGATATGCAGTTACCAGGATGTGGCCCATTTGCAATATGGGCAACCTCTTGCACGGCATTGCCATTGGAGAGAACATCCCACTGTGAAGAAAATTAACACATGTTACTAAAGATATCATAACAGTAGTTTCCAATTAGTATATAATTCAATCATGCATATACCTGAGGCCGAGTCCTTTCGTCCCTGAAGAAATTGAAGACATTTTGTGGAGAAACTGGGAGCCAGATGGTGGTAGCCGCACTGAGAACCACACCGTTGGGTTGGCCAGGATCAGTGTTCTTGTGGATTGTGACCCGGACTCCAACCTCATTCAGCCCAGAGAGTGTTGTCCATCGGTGTCCATTGGAGGTGCTGATGCTTGCACAGAAATTGTTGACCATCCTCTGGGCAAGTTTCATCATGCTTCTCTTGCCATCAGGAGATGGAATCACTGTAAAACCAAAGAGCTTGTTAGTATTTGCATTTGAGGATCAAGCATTAGGAGAACGTTTTCTTCGAGAGGTTTTTTTGTCCTTTTTTTCTATCTGAAATACCTCCTCCAAGATCCCGAGTTGAAGTTCCTTTAACCATCAAACAAGCAAATCTCTCACACATCCTCTGTAGAGTGGCCAGCCACCGTTCAGCTCCAAATGCTAACCCTCTGTGAATAAGATCTCTATAAAGCCGATGAGTTGGGGTTTTGTCTTCGATTTCCACATGTTCCACCCAAGTAACCTGCACCAACATTTTAGAATAGGTTTTGAGTACTGCAAATCCTGAAAGAATCACAGAGGATTAACATCAAGTTGTTGACTTGACAACCTTGGAGTATCCATTGGGCATATCTTGAATCAAGCAACCAGAAGGAAGCCTATGAGATGGATTTTGAGGGGCGAACTGGTTGTCGGGGAAATCATAAGAAACATCAACTATTGCCCATGAGCCTTGTTCAATTTGTTGACAATATCTGAGGAAATAGAATTCCCGAGTAGGTACAAGGGGTGAAAGCACCTGCAGCTCTCCATACATCTGCAGTGACACTATTTGGCTGAGAAAAATTTCAAATGGAATTCTAATGTAAGAAATACTGAAATCGACAGGGAAATGTTTGCTGGTAGCTACCAGTTGAAGGGAACCGCTCTGACCACCCATCATTCCGGATGATAATACTTCAAGTGTTCTCGCCATTGAAACAATTGTCGGAAATAGCTCCATCCATTTGTTCTGCAAACTAAACTGGTCATATCTTAGGCACAAAAATGAGACAAAGAATGAGACTGAAAATCCAATCGATAAAACTCACTCACCGAGTCCATAAATATGTCAACCAATGCCAAACTGTTCATGATCACAACACCTGAATCTCTTGATGCCTCAATCCTCACATTAGGGTTTTTCAAGTGACTATTAGCCCGAGGAAAAATCCTCTCATAGCTTTCAAGATTAAGAACATCCCTCCCATCAGTGGTGGACTTCATCCACAAGGGTTCGTTGGTCTGCAAAAGCCTAAGCAATTCATCCAATGCATTGCCAGCAACATCTGCCATGAGGGACTTATCCATATCTGAAATACCAGTCCCCTGGAAAGGCAAAATGGGCATAGCAGATGAACTTCCAGGAAGAAGATCAAGATCAAGGGAAGGGCCACTGCCCATCCCCTGCCCCCCAAAGCTTCCCATTGACAAATCCAATGAAGAAATATGGACAGGCTGTACTGGTGGGAGCTGTGAAATCGGCCGCCCTATGTACTTGGCAGCAATGCTAGAAACTCTATCAAGCTGCATAGCATCCAAACAAACAAATTAACATTCCAAAATCGCCTAATAATCTCCAAAAAATCCAAAACACAAACGAGAAACATCACAAACAACCTCTTCTTTCAATTGGGCATTCTCAACCCTCAACTTCTGTTCATCAAAATATGAATCCTCCCCAATTGGAGGGCCACCACAAGACGGGCAAATCACATTCTTGAGAGCCTCTCTAATGGCTATGTTTTCACAACGGATCTTATCGTTCTCCACACGAAGAGCACAGTTATCAGCTCTCTCGTGTTGGGCCTAAAAAGGTGTGTGAGTGCATACAAGGAAATCAGCAACTAAATAAGAAGAGTATAACCAGAAGCAAGAATGAGAAACTCACACGAGAATAAGCACAAGCCTTACCTTCATCTGGGTCCTCCTATTTTGAAACCAAAATTTGATCTGCCTGGGAGCCAAAGCCAACTCTCTGCTCAACTGCAGCCTCTGCTTCTCATCTGGGTGAGGACACTCCTTGAACATCCTTCATTACCAATATTATGTTTCAAACTATTTGCCAAACCAACAAACAAACAAATAAAGAAATTTCAACTCTCATCAATCTTACCCTTCAAGTCTCTGAATCTGATGGGCAGTGTGGCGATGGTACCGCTTCTTCCTCCTGGAGTCCGAGCCATCGGGGTCCCCACCTGAGCCACCGGAACCACCGCCGCCGCCTGAGCCGTACTCCATCTCCGGTCAAGCCTCGGAAAAGAAGAAAAAATCACCACAACAGGGAGAGACGGCCATCACCCTCGTCCAATACAAAAATAAGAAAAAGGCGGATTCGGATTCGGATTCGGAGAGCGGATTCGCTAGGATTTTGGGGGCGTAACTCTGCACATGCGATGAGGGATCATTATTATTACCATCATTATGAGGGTGATTCTCAACTCCCATTTCTCATCTCTCTACCTCAGAATCAAGAGTGATGCCCATCATCATTGATTTATGGCAATGACCCAGTTGAGTTGAGTTGAGTTGTTGTGGGTGAGAGTAGAAGCAACAGGAGAAATGAGACTGAGTTAACCCAGTTCGTTATAGTAGAAGCAACGAGAGAAATGGGACTGAGTTGAGACACAAATGCAAATACAAACGTGCAGCGTCCACAACAACATTAAAGGCGGTTAGATGTCGTGGTTTTCGAGAGAGAGAGAGAGAGGGTGGGGTTAAAAGAGAAGGGGAAGGAGGAGGAGGAGGAGGAGGAGGAGGAGGAGAAGTCACTCCTCTCTAACACTCAGAACCACCACTCTCTGTAATATAACAGGAGGATTTAAAGCATTTGGTGTGAAAACGCGGAGAGGCCTTTTAATTCCCTCCTACTCCCCGTTCCAGACACACTCAAGTTTATTTTTGCCTTCCTCATTTAAGGAGGCTTCGCCGGAGAATTTTGGACACCCGCATCCGGCGATGGAGTCGACGCCGGACTATTGAAATTACCAAAGTGTCCTCTATTTATAGGGTGGTTTTTTTTTCTTTTTTTTTTTTTTTTTGTTTATTTTAATTTTATTTTCTCTGATTATATCTCTTTCCACGTCCCACAATCGGACTTACAGAAGTCAAACCTTATTCATATATTTTTGGTAGGGATCCAGTGTGGGCCATCCTTGGGGTTGTTAATGGACCCACTCGATGCCTTCTCGTTTTGGCCTTGCATTTTTTGATTTATTAAATTTTACTATTATTATTATTATTATTATTACTGTATCTTTATCTTTAAAATAGTATTTAGCCTTTTTGTAATTTGTTAGGGTAGCTAGTTTTTCCTCTTTCTTCTTCTTTGTTTTGACATGGGTCATTGTTGTTTTGTATTTCTTTTTTTATTACAAAATTATTTAGATTGATTTATGAGAAACCAAAATCTTTTTGTTATATATATATATATATATATATACATATATGAATTAAAATTAATTTTACTTAATAACTTAATTTAAATTATTATGTTTGATAAAATAATTTAATATCATAACTTAAAGTAAAAAAATAATTTTAAATATTAAATCAAAATAATGGTAGTGTTTTGTTTTTATAAATAAAAAATTCAAAATATATGACTTTTTCTATTCAACAAAGAAACAAATATCATCATCTTAATCTTTAAGTCTCTTTTACTTCATTTACCCCGTGTTTAATAAAAATATAATTTACAACTATGACCTATATTTACAACTCATCTTTTATAATAAATATTAAATATAAATATTTAACATTAGTAAAAATATAAATATTAGTTAAAATTAATGAGGATAAATATATCAATATAACGGTTTAGAATAAAATTTAAATTAATTTTACTAAACAATCTTGACACTCAAAGTAAAAAATAAATAATAAATTTTAGGTCAACAATTAAGAATTTTAAATAATTAAATAATAAATATTAAATTTTACAAACAAATATTAAATTAGAAAAATGTTATTTCTAATAAATAAAAAACTATATTATAACCTATATAAAAAGTTATTTTATTTTTAATAAAACTTTTACCATATTATATTGGCCTTTAAAAATCATGGTTGGATCTTTTGGTAAAGCTAAATAGAAACTAATCTCAAAGCTCTTTATATTTTTGACAATTTCATTAAGACTACTTTTGACCGAAAAAAGAACCTAATTATGAAAGCCACTAATATACGGGTTTTTCTAAAATTTCCATCATAAGATGTATTTTTAAAATGGGTTATTTGATTAAAAGGATTATTCCAAACCCAAATTTGAAATCTAGCATTTCATCTCTTTGTGGCCTCATTTTGACAAAAATACCCTTATTATTTTCTTGTAAAAATAATTTTTTCTTTTTAATTATATTATAAATACTTGAAATAGTTAAGGGTTTTTATGTCAAAAATGGGTTTCTCTTCAAACAAAAAGATAAGAAGAGATTAATTCACAAATATGAGGAGCATTTCATCACTTTTAACCAATTATTTATTTTTAAATTAATATTTTCTAAAAAAACTTTGTTTTCTATGTTGAAGAAGAACTTTGGTAAAGCAAATTGAAAAATTATTTTTAAATTTCTACAATGGTTTTGAAAATATTCCCTAAATTTGAGATGTGGTGGCATCTAATAAGCTCAAATGCAAAATCATTAGCAAGAAACAATTTGAAATGTAATCATAAAATGATTTTTGAGCCCAAGATGGAAGTGGGCCGGGCCACAAGTAGTGGGCCAGCCGACCTAGTTAGTAAAAGTCAAAATCAACGGTATTAATGCTCCCACCAATCAAAAGTAGATTTTCTTAATTTCAACCATAAAACCTTTGGTCCCGTATTACTTTCCTACCTTTCTTTTTTCTTTTTCCCTCTTTTACTTATTTGTATGTCCAAAGACTCCAAACTTGATGCATTCCAGGACATGTACTATCTTGGATAAAGTCATTCAATAATCCATTTTAAAAAACTTAGTGTTTTTTTATATTATATCCTATCTTAATTCAATCATACAAAATATTAGCCCTTGGCTTGACATTTAGAAGACATCATACAAAAAAGAAAAAAAAAATCAAGTTTTCTTATTTATTTTGTAATAAAAATATAAAGAAAGTTGATATATAATAAAAATAATTGAAAATTTGTACATTCTCAAATGTTTTATTCTTTACTTAAAAAGAGAACTTGCTTGTTACATAGGTTCCACATGTGATTTAAAAGTACGATAAAGTTTCTATATTTAATTGGTTTTGTTTGGTTGGATCGAGGTTTAAAAAAAAAAATTTAGAAGACCTTGAAAATGAGACATGATGTTTTGTGAAATGCAAGACTGAAAGCTACGTTCTTGATTGTGGAGGATTGACAATTGAGATTGAAGGTTGGAATGAAATATAGAAGATTTGTGATTGAAGGGTCAATGACGAGTATGTTAACTCAGAGTTTTAGTTAATCGAGTTTTGATGATAACAAAATGATGTTAATGACATTAATAGTTTTGTTAAGCTTAATATTTTAGGTTCTAAGGAATTAAATCAAGTCAAACGTCGAGTATGGACAAACTCAGATTGACGAAGAATTGGAAGTTTTGAAGATCCTTAGGAACCTTATTTAAGGTTGGTTTCTGGTGCACTAGGGTTCTTTCAAAATTTTCATGCACTTAATTGCTTTTAGATCCATATCATGTATTGAATTGAACTTAAATTTTCAAAAATGGATAAATCCATAGTTTATGTGAAACTCGAGTTTAATTCATCTCAAAATCATATTTAAAACTTATAAAAACCTCAAAAATTACCAAATATAAGGGAGTGGTTTGAGCTGGTTAGGCTTAATCGGTTAAGAGGGGCAAAAGTGCTTTAATTGGTAGTAAGTCTTTCCAATCAATTAAACTGGTTGTTAGACCAATCAAACCCTAGCAATGCCAACAATCGCTTGTTAGACCATTAAATATTCAATAACTAGTGAACTTATTTAACTGAATGCTCAACTAGTTGAATCAAAATTGAGTCTAATGGGTTGTTTTAAGCTTTCCTCATATAAATATATGAGCTCAAAATTGCATTCATAAGATAGAGAGCATGTGCATTCACTGCTTACCTATCAAAGAATCTCCATTACATATTATTGAGTACTTTGAATCAATTTTGTAAATCCTTTAGTGCTCCTTCATCAATCCTAGATTTTATTTTATTGTGTGCCAATTTTACTTATTAGGATTACTTTAATATTTTCTTTATTTGAGTGCTTTGAAAGAGACATTCAAGTGAGGGTAATTACTTGAGAAAGAATTGTAAAGGGTGTAGTAGAAATCTAATCTAATTATAAAAGTTGAAAATTTGGTCTCAAGCCTTAGAGTAGTGAAACTCCATCTAAATTGGAGTTTGTGGAGAATGGATGCAAGTCGGGATTGAGTCGAATCACTATTAAATAGTGTTTGCATCCCTCTTTCCCTCTGTGTATTTATATTATTATCAAATCACTTGCTTTTCATTTCTTGTTTGATTAATTGCATTCATTAAAGTTTAATTTTTGAAAAAATTGAAGGTGATTAACCTAGCTTGGATTAGTTAGACTTCACATAGTGGATGTTGCTAGAATGATAAACCCTAGATTGATTTCTTGTCAAAGCTTGTTGATTCCCTTTACATCAAAATATTGTTGGATAAAATAGATTTTCTCATACAAAGAGGAAAAGCTTATTTCAATTGGGGTTCAATTTTCTTAGATGTTGTGTCTAAGATTCATAAATGTGAAAGAATTTTTATTAGCCATGAAATATTCCTTTATTTATGCCCATGAAATCTATTAAACAATATTGTAAATTCTAAGATTCAATTGGGGTTTCATATGTAAGTTCTTTGTGTTTCTGATTCTTTTTCTATGTGCCTCATTTAGTTTCAATTTTTTTGGGTTGGTTTAATTTTTATTAGACATGTTCTTGAACTTTAGCTTACAGGGTTTTCAAATTTTTTTTTCTCTTTTTTCCAAATAGAATTCTTTAAATCTGAAGACTTTAGTCATGCTTAACTCACTTAGAGCATATTTGACAGTGATTTTAAGAAGCGTTTTTTATTTTTTTTAAAAATATTCTATAAAGTTTAAAAAACACTTCTAAAAATTTGAAAAACCACTTAAAGGTTGTTTGGTAGTGATTTTAGAAAGCATTTTTAATATTTTTAACATTTTAAAATTTTAATCATTCAAGTATTAAATAAACTAGAAACGTTTTATAAAATCACTATCAAACACATTTTTATAACGATGAAAAATTACTTGTACTATTTTTTTGGAGAAACACTTGATACTAAAAATACTTCCACTAAAAACACTTTAATAAATAGAAACATTGTTAAATATGCGTTTTAACAATAATTTTAAGAAGTGTTTTTGACATTTTGGTAAAATTTAAAAAATACTTTTAAAAATTTTAAAAATCACTTATAGTGATAAAAAATTATTTGTACTATTTTTTGGAGAAACACCTTATACAAAAAACACTTCAACTAAAAATACTTTAATAAGTAGAAACATTGTCAAACATACTTTAATCACTTAAAGTATTGTAGGAGAAATTTTTAAAAGGATATATTTGATATTTAAGGATTACATTGCTTTAAAAAAACCAAGAATATTTTTATTTATTTACAAATAAATTTATTTTAATGTAATTAAAAATAAAAGGGATAATTTAAAATTTAAAATTAATGGGGGTGGGCATGAGGATGAGGATCAGAATGCATTTAAGTAAATAAGGTAGAGGCGGGATGGGGCTGACTTCTTCTAAACTTGCCCCATACATATCCTAGAAAGGAGATGAGCAGTTTAGGATAAAGGGTTGTTTGGATTTAAATGTAAAAAAAGAAAGTACAAAGCACATCAATAAATTCATTTGTTTTATTGCATTTCAAAAAAGGGGAATAAAGGTAGAACTCCCCAAGCTTTTTGAGAAGGAAAATTATTTTACCTACCAAATGTAGTTTCCAACGCACAATTTTTTAAAATAAAAAAATAAAAAAAATAAAAAGTGAACCAATTTTGTTCTTTTTTTTAATGCTGTCATCTTCCTTCGATTCACCCCTACCTCATCCCTAACCTCAACTCTTACCAATACCCTCCCTTTCCCTTCCCTTCCCCTTCTCTTCTTCTAATTTAAAAAAAAAACAAAGCAAGTGTACATGGTGATTGCTTGCAATTAGGGATGACAACATGACATGTTTGATATTTAAATAAACGGGTTAGAGACGAATTTGTTTATTTATTTTTTTAAACCCAAGATGAGTTTGAAAAGTTTCAGGTATTGTCTTGTCTCATCTCGCCCTACTCCAATTATATATAAAATTAATTTTAAAATTTTATTTTTTTCTATTTTTAATATATAAATAATAATAAAATATTTTAAATAAAATAAGTTATAAAAATATAATAATTTAATTATTTATAAAATATATTTATTTTAATGTAATTAAAAAATTTTAAAATAACTTTTTTTTTTTAAATTAAAAAATTTTCAAAAAAAAAAAAGTTAAACAGGATAAGACAGGTATAAAAATTTCTCATACTCCCACTGTTCAGCTTCACCTCATATAAATATTAAAAAAGAAAAGTGATATTTAATGTCTTAAAAGAATAGGTAGCGAATTATCTGGTGGTTTTGTTAACGGCATAATTTTCAAAGAGAGCAAATTTGATTTGGCATTGCTTTGAAATGTACCCATTTCAAAATTCAAAACCAACTTGTCTGAGTCCCTGCATCTGCATTGATGAGTGGGGATCAAATCAATTATAAAGTAGATGTTGCATGGGGTTGGGACGTATGGCTCTCGGCCTCAACACTATCATTAATTCTAAAATTGATTATGGGTTGCTACTTCAAATTATTATATAACTTTTCTACAAACATCTTTACAGTTGAATTAACTCTAATGGATAAGCTTCCTCATATGGATTTTGAAACCAAAGCCTCGTAATAAATAGAGTTAGGACTGCAACTTGATTATGTTGGGTTACGTTTACGATCAACCTCAGCCCAACTCAAATTAACAAATACACGCTTAGAACTTGAATCAAATTCGATCTCTAACACAAGGTGCTCAACCTGAGGTTAGTCTAAGCTCATTTTTTCAGGTTGGGGTGAAGTTTGGCTTATGTTCAAGTTGGTCTATACTCAACTCGGGTGAGTTGTTGTGGTTGTAAGGATCAAATTTGGGTTACGTTGGGTTAGATGGATCCTATTTTTAAATTTTATCTTTATGCAATTTAAAAAGTAAATGACACATTATTTTGAGATAATAATAGAAAAGAAAAATAAATTTACGTATCTTTCTAAGAAAATGAAATAATATATAATATGTTTAAATTTGACATGTTTCGATTTAAAATTCTTTGAAAGCATATATAATAAACATATTACATATAAATTGAAAATATTATAAAATATTACATTAAGTTTAGGTCAATCATAGATTACCTAATTTTTTAGCCCAAAACTAACCTAAATTGAATTTAGGATGAGAAAATCCAACCCATACTCAAATTGAGCATTAAAAATGCTTGACAAAACCTACTAAACATCAGGTTGGATTCATGTTAGGTTGGGTTAACTCATCCAAGTTAAACTCCTAGTTCTTAACAAGGCACTATTAATATAAGTAGAGTTGGAGATGTAGGGAATGTCTATATTGCCTTTTTCCCTATCCTAGGACTAGTAGTTAGATATGTGCAATTCTTCCTCATAAACCGTGTTATTAAGTAATATGAGCTTGAGTGGGGACCATTAGAACCCATAGACAAATATTGGCTCTTTTATAATCCAATTTTGGAATTTACTCAACATCTTACTACAAAGAGTCAACTGCACTTTAATATCCTATGTAATTAAAATGAGATAAAAGTGTTCTAGTTTGTGACCTACTATCCACTATACTTAGGCTCCCTATGAATTGGTGTTCTTAATTTAACAAGGTGAATGTTATTAGCCTTTTAAGATTACCTCTACAACCCTTAACTCTCAGATCCTCCTATTATGTAATCAATTGACATATCCTAACACACAAAGAACGTATGTCAAGTCCCCCCTTAGGAACTACTATGACTATAGTTTTTTTGAACACACTTCCTTAGGATCATCCAATGAGACATATTGTCTCAATCTCTATGAGATATCATAGTGCCTTTATTGAGAATACTTGTTACCATTGACTTCCATTAACATCGACCCAATATAGAGGGAATATATGACCACCTTAGGATCTCACTTGTAGGTCAAAACCATTGCAAACTTTGACATAAGCTTAGTATTTTCTCAAGGTTGAGATACCATATAGTATAGTAGCTTAATGAAGTTATGAATACTCAATAACCTTATGTCATGACTCATCATAGGTCTTGTTCAATGTGTAGTCATATATTTTACAGGTTGATAGTATTTTTTTTTTATATAAAAATCACTTAATGTTTGAATATAAACTAAAAAAATGTTTTGATAGTATTTTTGATAATGAATTATATAATCAAAAAGTTTTTTTGGAAGGCTTAAAGATGAAAACACAACCTGAAAAGGGATTAAGATAGTGATACTTGTGATTTTCAAAAATGATTAATATATATATATATATATATATATATCGAACACCTATTTTTATTTATTTATTTTATGAGAAAGTGCTTTTGAGGATTAAGAAGTGTTTTTAACATTTTTCAAAATCGCTCCCAAAATTGCAACCAAATAAAAATAATTGAATCAATATTAAATCAAGTTGATTTGGTCTTAACTTACATGAGTTCCAATTTAATCAAAGTTAGTCATCTTGATTTGATTCTTGGGTTAGTTAAGGGTCAACCTAAATCGAACCATACCCACCCCTATTTAAATGGATTAGACCATGAAAGTTCTTCTAGAGATTAACTTGCTACAAAGATGATGATAATGATAAGAGCTAAAAAAATAAGTAACATAGCCAACCAAGTTTTTGGTACAATTGATTTGTATGCAAATCATGGGTTTTTCATAAGCTTACAAGATCAAATTTCATGGAAGAAAAGTATATAAAAGAGTTCATTTACAACTATTCTTGTGTTAACAACCTATATTGGGTTTAATTATAGAAAGTGTAAGGTTATATGCAAAAAAAAAGAAAAAAAAAAAAAGAAAGAGGAAGGAAACTCATATTTTGATCTGGATGTTCCTAGATCAAAATCCATCTTGATGATGATGAAGCCTATAGTCTAGAACGGTCTTATACACCCAAATTCTTCCGCTTGATGACTTTAACCATGACCTTACCATTCTAAAGATTGAGCTTTGGAAGAGAGGAAACTTGAGTTCTCTTTCTTTAGAGGTGGAAAACAACTAAGTAAAAAACCCTAAACCCTAAAAGGGTATTTATAGGGTTCCCTACTAGGCTTAAGTGACTTGAGCCCACCAAGACTTGGGTCACTTAATCTAGCCTAAAAAGGGTTCTAATTGATTAATTAACCACATAGGGCTATCTAATTAATCAATTAATCCAATTTAGAAACCCTGTTCATTATCATAAACTGTGTCATTATAGTACATAACAGGGACCACTGGGACTTATAGGAGTAGTGGCTCCCTCATAATCTAATTTTGATGTTGATTCAATAATTCATTACAAATAATCAACTACACTCTAGTACCTTATATAAATAACAATGAGACGAAGCTCAAGTTTGTGACCTACTATGTTAGGATTGAGCCCCTAAAAGCAAGACATGATGTCACAAACTTAGACTTAACTATCTACTTGCCATCTTTTTGGTGTATTGACATTGATTTAAGCATTCAACCCATGTCTCTTACATTGCACATAACTTGGGTGCATTAAGAGTTGCACAAAAGATACAAGTCATGGGTTCCTTATAAGTAAATAAGTTGTCTATAGTTGGTTCATGTATTTGGGCAATCCAATAGAGACTGTAGTGCACTACCTCCTATTTGGAGGGATGTCTTGTCTTGACCGTCAAGATGAGTTTCCCATGGTAAGTGTACTAATATATGTGACGCACATTAGATAGGACTTACGGTGAATCATGACGCAAGACTCTTAATTGTCATGATTCACCAAGCTATTATATTGCATGGACTCTCAACCTTTAGAGGATATTGTGCTTAGGCCAAAATCAATTAAAGGCTTTCACCTATGGGTAAGATCCTAAACTGGTCATATATCCCTATGGATTGGGTCATTATTGATGAAGGTTTGTGGCAATAGGTATTCTTAATAGAGGTACTATGATATCTTATAGGATTGAGATAGTGTATCCTCTTAGGTGATTCAAAGGACATGTGATCATGAAATTTGTGGTGTCGTAGTAATTTCTTAAATGAAATTTGACATATGCCCTTTATGAGGTATAGTATGTCATTTGATCACATAATAAGTGAGATTTGTAACTCACTAATTGGAGAGGTAATCTTGATAGGTGATAATACTGCCTTGTTAGATTATGGATACTAGTCCATGGGGAGTCTACATGTAGTGGATAGTATGTCACGGACCCTAAGCTTCATCTTGTTGTTATTTACATAAGATACTAGAGTGCAGCTAATTATTTTTAGTGGAATGTTGAATCAATTTCATAATTGGATTATGAGGAACGAATACTCCTATGGGTCCCACTCTAAGCTCATATACCATGATGCCACAGTTTATAAGTGTTGGATTAGCCCTAGGTTTGCTTTTGTGCATAAAGGTATTTTTGTAATTATATAAGATTGCATAGGGGATACGTTTTTTTGACATAGAAGTACGTTTTTTTGGAACTGCCATTCAAAAACTAAGAGGCTACTCATTGTTATAGTTGGATGTCAAAGACATCTAGTTATTGTTCAAAACAAATTGTTACTATTCATTATCGATCTATTTATTCTCTAGATGATACTCTCTTTATAAAAACAAATAATAATAATAAATATATAGAGATGGAAAATTGAAAATCGCATAAAATCTTACTAAGAACAAAAAAAGAAAAACAATATATGATTTTGTCAAAAATTGTATATTTCTATTTCATACAATATCCGAAAGAAAGAATAA